>CAUYSK010015667.1:0-14530 GCA_963575035.1 Avahi laniger | reverse complement strand
CTCGAGCTAGCCAATAAACTCCTTTGCCATTTGCAGCCTCGGTGACTCTGCCTCTCTGTTCCTGGGGCCGAGGGGAACCGGATCTAACAAGGGTTTTTGACCTGAGCAGCTGAAAGGACAGGGTTAAACACTAACTCCGGCAGGGAAGAGTGCAAGACAATGCACGAGCTTCATGGGGGAGTGGTTTGCAGTGTGCGGGAAACCGAGTCAAGAAAGTGTTTCAAGGGAGAGGGTCAACTGGGTGTCAATGTTACCAACTGGCTGAGTAAGATGAAGATTGAGAGTGACCACTGAGTTTAACAACATGAAGATCACTGGGATCTTGACAGAGAGTTCCGGTGGAGTGGCTGGGGAGAAAGCCCGACTGCAGTGGGTTTAACAGAAGATAGAGGAGTTGGAGACACTGAGTATAGACAACCGTTTCAAGGAGTTTGGACTGCAAAGGAGGGCAGAGTAACAGGAAGGTGGCAGGAGAGGAAGTGTCGTAGTGGTCGAGAGAGCTTGTAAAGAGACAATAGCAAGTTACTACGCTGCTGAAATGACTCAGGAAGCAGGGAAAAACATTGTGGCACAAGAAAGAAAGGGTAGAATTGCTAGGGCTGTGTCCATCCGTAAGTTAGGAGGGAATGGGATCGTGTGCAGGCGAAGGGACCAGCCCTGGATGGGGCCACGGTCAGCCCTGGGCAGCAAAGGAAGTGAGGAGGCAGGACAGTGAGGTGGGACACATGGCGGTGGGGCTGGTGGGTGTTTCCATTTTCTGATTGCGTCTTATGCTACTGAGAAAACTGAAACAAAGTCATTGGCTTAGAGTGGGGTTGCGGGAGGAGCTGTAGCAGGTTTATGGAGAGAGAAAAGATGTGAAATTGCAATCTGGGATTGTGGGGAAGGAACCGTGATGTGCCTGGAGGCAGCGCTATAGGCCCACTGGAGGCCTCAAGGTCCGCACAAGAGAAATTCTTGGTTCTAAAATTAGAAAGAAGTTGAGCAGCTTACAGTGTTTTAGAAAAATCAAAACCTTTCAGGCCAGGCGCGGTGGCTCACGCCTGTAATCCTAGCACACTGAGAGGCCAAGGCAGGAGGATCATTTGAGGTCAGGAATTTGAGACCAGCCTGAGCAAGACTGAGACCCTGTCTCTACTAAAAATAGAAAAATTAGCCAGGCGTGGTGGTGTGCACTTATAGTCCCAGCTACAGGCAGAAGGATCACTTGAACCCAGGAGTTTGAGGGTGCTATGAGCTAGGCTGACTCCAGGGCAATCTAGCTCAGGTGACACACTGAGACTCTGCTCAAAAAAAAACACCTCTCATGTTGGGATTATTAATATTTCATGAGGTTGCAGCATCTAGCCAGCCAATAGAAGAAAACTGATATGAACACAGATGATACAAAAAATTTGATTGCATAGTGCTATACTGCCGTGGGAAGCCATGTGCACAAAACCTCTTTGGGACTTTTTCCATGCTTAAAACACAACTTTGGATTCAGCCAAGTCATAGCGTGGGATAAAACAGGTCTTTCTTACAGGGGCTGAGGAGGCTGGCCTTCCTTTCCCTGGTGGGAACAGCCTGAGCCGTGCTGTGGGGCAGGCCACCTGGTGTGAACGAGGGACCTACCAGACATGGGGCACCAGCCCATTTATGTTTCGTAGTTGCTTCTATTAAACTTGAACTGAGCAAAAACAAAAACGAAAACCTACGCTGTGTGAAAATTGTAACTAAGGAATGAAGGAGGGAGTTTCTTTCCCTTTACTACTGTTGGTTTAAAGTACAAGTCTGTTCATATTTGTCACATTCCACTGACAGCCAAAAAAATTAAGGTATCTTAAGCTCTCAGAAATCCTTTATGGAAATGTGACTCATGTCACATACATTTAAATACGTTTATATACACACATTAAAGAATAAATTCTACCAACAGCTCCCTAGAATAATCATAAAATAGATAAGAAAGATTTCACTTAAATGTAATACATCAAAGCAAAGCATTGGTTCATATCTATATATGTAAGCTACGTGCACAAGTAACATTTTCAGATGATGTAAACAGAACTGTAAGCATATGAATCTTATTTTTATGCTAAAATGTTTATATACCACTAGACCTCTTTAGTCCAGTGCAGTCATTATCTGCCCATGCTTAAGTTTCGCAAGTATATAAGACTATATATTTTATTTTTTCCTATTAGTAGCCCAAATTCAGCTGATACTCCTTAATGTAAAACATCTGATAAAACGCTCAGGGTCTGATATAAACTCAAATAACTCTCTCTCACCAATGGGAGCCACATTAATTTACTACTATACATTCATTCTAGCATTAATCAAGTGCCTACTTTAAGCCAGGCATAAACAAAGACAAGCGGCACATAGTCTAGTGGAGATGGACAAGAAAACTAGTACTTATAGTTCAAAATGTCACATTGGGGTGAATGCTGTTAATAAAAGAACACTTTGCCTGTTATGGAAATAAGGAGCACAAAGAACTAACTTGATTAAAGTAGCACCCATAAAATACTCAGTACCTTTAAAATATTTCATATGTTTGGACACTTAGATAATTCTTTCGTGTTTTACAACATATTCCGTGTTCTTTAATTCTGGTGATCTGTTTGTTCCTTTTATCATTAATTTTTTAAACTGGGGTTTAACATTGAGGTATGAGCCAGGTCACTAACTCCGTCTCAGAAAAAAAAAATCAATATAACAAATAACATCCTAAAATCATTCTTAACAAGGATGAAAAAAAGTGTATCAGTTTAGAAGACCTCTTACTGTTTGCTTCTCAATTCTGGAAGAATTAATTCTTTCAGAAGCTCTTTGGGAATAATGGACGTCATGTGGCTTATAAAAGAAAGCTACACAAAAGAAGGGGAAGTATTATTTCTGCTAAGGTGCAAAATTGAAGCAAATCAGCAGGATCTAATAGGGAAACATCCAAGTGAGAAATAATGTATCTACAGCAGCACATCTAAGTTTTCCAAATGAATGGGGGCCACTTAAAACAGTAATTTTTCTATCCTTCAATAGACAGATTAATTAATTAGGTCAGGGTGAACCGGTGCCAGCCATAATTTCAGTGTTGGTTCTTAATAGCTTGCCACAGCCATTTTTTTTCTTTTCCCTATTTGGTCTCTGTTAAGGGATATACAAACATATGTGAAAGCCCTGAGATCTGATAAAAATATTATGCATGTATTAGGTGCATAATAAAGCCTTTCCTCAAAAAAAATAAGGTAGAGAACACGGAGATGTAATCTTCCCCGGAAACTTGCTTTCTGAACAGGAGGAGTTGTGTGAGGTGTCTCTTTCCTGATCCACTGACACACTGTGAGAGTCTTGTGTTTCTCACCCTTTGCAGAGTTACAAAGAAGCCGGTGCCAAAGCAACCCCTTTCTGTTCCAAAATTCTAAAGTCTAAATATTTCAGTTTATTAAAAGAGCTTTTATTTGTATTTTACGAGATTGCTTTCAAAAAAGTTGAGTGTATTTTTCTGAGAGAGAGAAAAAAAGGAACACTTTAGCTAAATCATTAACGTCCATTTGAGATTTCTTTCCATTCAAGTTTTAGCTTCACGTGTCCTCAAAGAAATCCTCAGTGCCCCTCCAAGTCCAGGTGTTCCTTTAATGCTCTGTAATTTACCCAACATAGATATTATCATTGAGGTAATCACCTGGTTTTGTGTCTGGACCTTTTACCAGACTGTGAGCTCCATACATGTAGGATCATTATCTTGTTCATTACTATAATTCCAGCACAATACACAGCACCTGGTATATACATTTCTGCTGAATGAATAATGATTAAAATGTCTTCAGTTCTACCTCTTCCAGGTAGCCCTCTCTAAGAGGATCCATCTCACACTGTTTCTATGAATTCCTATCAACCCATTATCATGCAGGGTAGTCCTGGTTCCCAGGTTTATGATGTTATTTTTCATTTCAAGATAACCTATAAACTGTAAGCAGACGAGCAAAATCCTATGGCTCCTTATAGAAGACATTCAGCAAATTACTTGGTTGGTCAAATTTTGGCCCTAGACACCTTAAAACAACTTCCTAAAAACTATTCTTATGTCACATAAGCCCATTCAGGAATTAGATCTCTTTTTCATCATTGTTTCAGGGTGATTTGAAAAAAATTACTTGTGAAATCTACCACTGCAACTATTTGGTATAGGAGATTCAAAGCAATGCAATTTGCAATCACACTAGACGTTTGGTGCTATTTAGAGACTTGAGGTTGCATTAAGTGAGGGTCCCTTGAGATACTTTCCAAGCTTACTTTATTGAAATTTTCCAAGACCTGATAAAATTTCAAAGGAACATCATAGGATCTCAGTGAGAGACTAGTTTAAACTGACATCTACTTAACAGTATCATGTGAACATCTTAGCACCCTTGAAATGTCCATCTTGAGGATCAAGGACCACATTTTACAGAAGAAATAATGGGATGAAGGATATCAGAAGTATAAAATACACTAGAATTTTTAATGGATTTTCTTTAGTTTTAACTCTGTGTGAGAGAGAGAGAGAGAGAGAGAGAGAGAGAGAGAGAGAGAAACAAAAATCCACACCTCCTGCTGAAATTAAATGCTTTCATTATCAGAGACCTAAAAGGTTGTTTCTAAGGGAGGTTTTTTTTTTTTAAAAAAAAAACAAAACAAACACCCAACTATTTCTAGGTTCCTTCTAAAAAGGATTTAAAAGAGCTCAGAAAGAAAGTCCAGTAAATGGTTGGTCTTTGAAACTAAAAATGTTATATAGGCTTGTAATGGAACTGTATTGATATTCTTGATTTTTTTTCCTAAGAAATGGTCATGTTACAAGTTATAAAATGTCAAAAGGGAACTGTATTTCATTTTGAATTCCCCCAAATAATATTCTACCATATATAATTATTCTATCATGTAAACAAATAGAAATACAACTTTAAGATGCAAAGAACATACAAAAGACAATTTTAACATATAATAAAGGATAAACCTAAAAGCTGTCTGAACCATTATCTTTATTTCTATCGCTACCACAGGACAGTTCTTTTAAACAGACCGCCCAACTAGATACTTGAAAGCTATAAAATCAACAGATTAACTTCATTGTAACTAACCTTATTTCAGACAAGACCCCTCCCCCCTGCCTTTTTATTTTAACAGTTCTATCTCTAGAATAAAATTTCTGCTTAAAATGAACAGGGAAATCATATCTAAAATAAAGAAAAGGTAAGTCATTTGGTCCTTCCAAAATGTCAGGAACAACAACCAGAAAAACAAATTCATAGGTCAGTAAGCAGGGACTGGATTGTCCCCATTTCTTTACCCTTGGCCGGGAATACAATTAGCATAAATAGCCTGCTTTGTTCCCAATGTTGGCTGGCCTACAATAAGAGAAGGACCCTTTTCTACAGCAAAAAGAAAGCTACTCAGAATAGCAATGTTTTTCACTTTCCTGTAAATCCATTCAGCCAGGCACTCAGGGACCATGTGGTTGCCATGGAAACAGAACTGAAGCGAAAAGATGACAGCACTTCCAGTAAAGGGCTTCTCAATGGCATCGACAGACAATCCCCTACGTTTAGTTTGCTTCCCTTGAAACACACTGAACCTAACGTTCCTGTTCCCACTGCAGCCTCCTCAGAATAATGACTATCCATCAATCAAGACTAATCACGGAATATTGACACCCAAGATTTGGTTTCAGGAAGTCCCTCTTTCTATCAATAGGATGGAAAGATCTTAAAAATTCAGACATATTAAGCTACCAAGTATAGTCCGGGAGAGGAGACAATCATCACTCTTCTTATAAAGAGGCAATTTCTACGTTGATCCTCTGACTGCCCCCACTGGGAGCCACCCCTTTAGTCTTAATTCCTGGAGAAAAAGGTACCAAACCTACTCTGGGGCTTTCCCCCGAGGGAGGGAGTTTGGAACTGCAGCGGCAGAAAGGCGATCCCATTCCTCCCCCCATCATAAGGGACACGGCAGACACTCCTGTAACAAAGACAGGTTAATCAGAGAAAACCATAAATTTATTTAATCAGAGTTTTACATGACACAGGAGCTTTCAGAATGAAGACCCAAAGATACAGGGAAAATTCCAATTTTATGCCTAGGTTTGATGAAGAACAGTCATATAGAAATATAATTAGACAAAAAGGGTATGATATAATGCTAGTAGACTGGGGTGGGGAAACCCAGCAAGGCCTGTCTGTTCAGATTTTCCTCGGCCTCTCTGTACAGCACTCCTTCCTCCCAGATATGGGGCAGGGAACTTTCTGGCATGAGGGTCTAGTGGCCTATCAAACAAGGCAGCTTCTTTATGGCCAGCTCTGACAAAGAAAGGTGGGAGAGAGAGTAATATTTTCAGGTTTTATGTTCAGCTTTGTGGAAAAGGGGTTCTGGCTTCTAGGACCCACCTTAGGGAAGAGGGATTCTAGTTTCTATGGCACGCCTGAGGGAGATCAAGGGGTGAGAGACAGGAAGGCAGGAGAAGGTCAGAGAAAGACTTTGCTTCTGAGGTCTTCACTTTGGGATATTGCTTTCTGAGCCCCCAAAGAACAAAATTTTAGAAGTCGCTAGAAGGAAATTATTACATCAATGCTTATGAGCTTTCTAACTCTAAAGAAGTTAGAGCCGAAGGCACTCAAGCAGATGTGACTGGAACTTGAGTAAATGTTCGAGGACTTGGTCATCTTCAAATAATAAAAAAGAAAAATCATACATGTTAAAGGAAAGGCAACTGAGAAGCAAAATAAAAGGTGCAATTTTCTATTTCCAGCAGGGAAAGGGAACAAGCATGGAAAACTATACACTTTCCACGATGAATCTCATTCACACATGAATTTCATTTAACCCCCAAGGCAACTTTGTGACCTGGGCACTATTATTCCCGTTTTACCCACAAAGAGGCTCTCACCAAGGTTAAGAAACTTGTTCAAAGTCATACAGCCAGTAAGGGAGGAGCTGAGATTTGAATTCTGACTAACTTGGAACATCTCTTTATACTTTACCACACATTGTCTCCCTAAAGAAGGATTAACAGTGTGATCCATGAAAAAAACATAAGAAATCTTGTCGAGATAAGTCAGAGAAGTCTTCGTATTTGTCTAAAACCCAAATAATCAGATATTATTTTTCTATGTCTTACTTTTATGGAGTAAATGAATGGCAAGTAGTAAGCTTATACCTAGGATTTTAAAGGATCAACTTCTAAGTAATATTATAAGGTCAGTACAAAATCGGGCCAAACTCCTAAACCTTAGGGAATACTAAATATGTTCTGAAATTGGAATCTTCCAACAAACTGGCTAACTCTAAAAAACAAATTACAAACGCAAGTTACAATCATATGGTTGTAGAACAGGACCCTATTTGTGGCCAGATTGGAATTCTAAAAGTATAAATGTGTGTCAATAAGTATTATGACCTTTAAATTTTTTAAATAAAGGTGAAACCTGCAACATTTTTCAGGAACTGATTCTCTGCACATAAAAATCAGATTTATCCACCCTTTTGGTGTCAGTGTAACATATGATGAGCGAGTGCATCCAGGTAGTTAAGGCCCATGGAATTGAGGCTAAGAACATTAGTTAAGGTGGTATGGGGAAACTTGGTCAGTTAATTCTATACCTATTTTGGGAAACACCAACTATTCAGCACTATCAGCACAAACAGCATTACTATGATCTAACAGTGAAGCTACTTAGGTTTCTAGGAAAAGTATCCCTATTTAAAAAAAAAAAATCATGTCTGCTTTTTATACTTCTTTCCTCTTAATAAAATTATTTTCCTCCTCCCTTGGTATCATGCTCTGAACCTTCACTTCTTATATCAAAAGACAACCCCAACCTCCCTCTTAGCAGCCCTTCTACCTGCTTTTCACTTGTTGCACTTAACATTTGTAGGTTTAGGGAGAGACATTTCAAGATTAGAAAACTTAAGTGTAAAATAAGAATAAACTGGGTGAAGGTTAGAGGCTTTGCTTAGAAGGAAAGAAAATAAACTTTAGTGCCCAAATTTCACACTGCTTAATGACAAATTCCCCTCTCTGCTTATTTCCCAGCTCTAAGTTGTGGTCTTGCCAGGTGAGTAGATTAGATTTGAGTCCAAACTAAGTTCTGCAGTTATGTGCTGCAGAACATGTAAGACTTTGCTTTATCTATTTTCACACGATAAGGATAATTTTTCATTTTCAAACCAACATAAATCCTACAAGAAAAATAATGAGAAAATTTCTTCCCAGTGCAGTCTTCTTAGTAGATGAAGTTCTCACTTCTACAGTCAAAGAAATCCTCTGAATAAATTACATACCTGTGGCTATTCGGAAGAGGAAAGCATGCCATCCCATTTGAATTATTTATGGCAACATTTTAAAAGCAAAATTAATATTGGCTGAGGCAAATACCACAATTAAATTTTCCTGTTTAAAAGGCACCTGTTCCTGAAATACAGCCAAAACTTGTTACACTAACATATATTGAATGATTTACAAATTGTTAGAGCAAACACTTAGTTTAGGAGAATTCAAAGCAAGACAGTTCAGCAGTTGGATTAACTGGTTTATCAGTACCCACCCTAAAAATGCAAATATCAATAGAAGGGTTATAGGTTGTCTGAGCACCTCTGCCCCCATTTGTATAGAACTTGAGACTGAAGGTAGAAAAATCTTTTGTTTCATTTTAAGGTACTTTATATATTTAAGTAATTTAGGACTAAAAAGTATATTAAATAATGCCCTGCCCCCAGAATTAACAAATATTGTTTTGTTATGTTTGTTTCAGGTCCCTTTAATAAACAGAAACAAAACAATAAAAAGCCTCTTTTGTTCCTAAGGGCCAGCCCCCAAAACTCCCCCTCAAAATTTTCACATTATTACATCATACTGAATATATCATCCTGCAATTGGCTTTTTAAACCCAGTATTGATTCTGAAATCTAACCAAGTCTTAGTTTTTCTTATTAATTCCTCTTTTTTGGCTCATCAATCCATTCCTCAAACTTTTGTTTTCAAAAGATTATCATTCTACCATTAACATTATTACTTTTGATAAATTGCAAAGATAAATTCTTCCTACCCTCAATACTTCCAAATTCTTTCAAACAAATTTGTTTTCTCAGAATGTTCGATTTAGTGTATATATTAAACCATTTCAGTGACCAAGTTCTCAGATGGAAGATGTTTGAATCAATTTATTCTTTGCCCACAAACTTCATCTCCAATTATGAGAAAGGAATGTACAGCAAATGCTTGACATTTAAGACCTAGAGATTTAGGCATAACTGTTATTCCAAAGAACAGGGTTTCTTGACCAAAAGGAATATCAACTCTGGAAAAAAGGAATTTTTAAGTAACTGAAACCCCAAATTATTCATGATAGAGCTGTATTTAAGATTTTGGGGAAAAAATCCACAAGATGGCTTAAAATCACTAATTCACAGAAATGGTTTCTTTCAAAAGACAAAGAAAAGGAAAGAAAAACAAAATCATATGAGATTTATTCTATACTATAACACAAGACAGGATTTAAAGGTACAGGAAACTTCTGTTTCACGGGGAATGCAGAAAAGGAATCCCTCCCTGAAGAATTCCATTAGCTGGGAAATACTGATGAACTGTATGCATGTAGAATTTCTTATCTTTTTCTTGCATCCAGAGACATGATATTCTTTCAAAGAAACATCTATTTATTTTTTGCAAATCTCTCGGGATGTCAATTAAACTGGGACTGGGACCAGCAAGTAAGGGAAGTTGTCTGTAAGCATTTATCATCAAGCTATACGCCCTGCTTGAGGAGCCAGCTGTCTTAAATAACCATCCCCTCCCTGGGGCCACAAGTCTGAACAAGAATGCTGCTCATGTCAGAAACTCATGTCATAAGATTAGATTCGAATGGAAAAGCAAAGGGAATGTAGTCTCTTTTCTCCAGCTGGGATTGATTATTCCCTTCCCAACAAGGAGGCTGTTATTCAGCCTGAAAAGAAGAGCCTACTTATGTCTTGGATATTTTCCAATCCATCTTGGAACCTGAATGACTTAGAGAATACCCTTCCTCGCCGTGGCTTTAAGGCCTCTCAGCCTCTCCAGGAAGATGTTTTGGTACGTGAGTTCTCCATTATTATGAACAGAAGTCACCCTTGCATTCTCGTGGTGTGGCAAGGTAACTTGGGAAGCTAGGCAGGTGGATAAGATCAGATTGAATATCAAGGGTGGAGGCTTAGGCAGGTCAGCATGTGTTTTCAACAGCCCAGGAGGATGGGAAAAACATCTAGCACCTGGAGACTGTGTCTGTCTTTCTCACTCTTGTGCCCAGAGCACTCCGCACTGCGCCTGCACTGTGGACACTCACAGAATATTTAGTAACAAGTGAGAGGATGAACAGCACAGGGGTACGGGACTCCAGGCTCAGGATTCAGTATTAGATCCATGAGGGGCAGCTTTTACTACTAGGATATGCATGGAAATGGCTAAGGAAAAGCAGAGGGCAGAAAACAGATGGGATGAGATGGGGAGAGAGAAAAACAACAGCCCAGTAGCAAGGATTTGAATGCTAGCAGGATCCCAAATGTAAGTAAATGTCTTTACCCACAATAAACTCATCACCTACCTTCTACTACCACAGCTGGTTTGTCCTGATCAACTTAAACTATTTAAAGGGAATCTCCGGCTTTTAGCAAGGGTAAAGATAAATAGGACTCCATGTAGACCTCAGTGTCAGGAGACCTCAGTGTCAGGAGCTCCATCACAGACAGGAAGAATATGCTAAGAGTGGGGAAAACGCAAGGTACACCTGAGGCGGGGGAAGGGCTTCTCCTACGCTGAGAGGCAGGACCACTTGTGTCTTACTAAAACACGAAGAAGTACCAAAATGGGTTACTGTGATTGTGATATATTCTACATTCAGTGCAACAAATTATTCAACACACTTAAATTACAACTATATAAATTCATTAGGTGATCATTTTTCAGGACTAAATACGAAATCTTCACAAACGTGAGGCCTGCGACAATGACCCACAAAGCGCTCACCGCCACCTCCACTGGTTGGAGACAAACCCTGGCAGGGGACCAGAGACCACCCTGCTCCTCATCTCCATTTCTCACGTATTCTGCCTCAGTCTGTCATGAGCCCCAACTCCCCTCCATGGAAATATTCGTTCCATTCTTCTTCAGCCACAGAAGGACCAGCCCATAGACTGAGAAATCAGGTCCATCTTTAATTTGAAGACAACGGGTGCTGCTTCTGTTCAGTGAGTGGTGGTTTTCTTCCATATTCCTAATAGTATTTGGGAACTCAGCCAGTCTTCTCACAGATAATTGTTTTTGGCTGAAATCTTCCTGGGCTATCTCACCAACAGAGGAACTTGATGAACAAAGCTTGTATTTTCTTTTTAAGTGCTGTCTTCACTTAAATAAAACATTACTTCATGATTTATTCAGAAATGAGGGGTCCTAAAACGGCTACATTCAGGTCCCCTTTTAAAATGAAGCATGGTTGGCCGGGCGAGGTGGCTCACACCTGTAATCCTAGCACTATGGGAGGCCGAGGCGGGAGGATCGCTGGAGCTCAGGAGTTTGAGACCAGTCTCAGCAAGAGACCCTGTCTCTACTAAAAACAGAAAACTTAGCCGGGTGTGGTGCACACCTGTAATCCCAGCTACCCAGGAGGCGGAGGCAGGAGAATCACCTAAACCCAGGAGTTGGAGGTTGCTGTGAGCTAGGCTGATGCCATGGCACTCTAGCCCAGGTGACGGAGCAGGATTCCATCTCAAAAAAATAAATAAAATAAAATGAAGCACAGCCATACAAACAAATGAAAATAAAGCAGCTCACAGCTGCATTAATTCCCAAAAGTAGTACCAGATTCTGACAAACATGATTAGTCTGGGTGTGGTGTGGGAGGCACAGTTTTAAAGTACATGAGACTATGTTAAAAAAGAGAGCAATGCTTTTTTTTTTTTTTATTTTATTTTTTTAGAGATGGGGCCCCACTCTTTGCCCAGGCTGAGGTGCAGTGGTGCAATCATAGCTCACTGCAGCCTTGAACTCCTGGGCTCAAGTGATCCACTCGCCTTGGTTTCCCGAGTAGCGGGGACCACCGGAGAGCACCACAAACCAGGCTAAAAGGGAGGCACCGTTTTTACATTCTTCACTGCTTAGGAGACCACCTTGGACACACTAACACTTAGAAGTAACAGCTTCACAGAAGAGGTCCGACGATGGGAACAGATTCCAACACTTCCGCCCTAGGACAAACAGGATGCCGCATGGCTACTCAGATGGGGAAGTGCGGCACACAACAAAGAGGGCTGGAAGGACGCACGTCCGGAAGCTGTGGGCGTGCACGCGTCTGTGCCTGTCTGTGGTGAGCCCGTGAGGGAAGCACTTTTATCTGCATAGTGGTGACTGCAATTCCCGGGGCTCATTTCCTGGGTTCGCTGAAGTGCAGTGCTCGAGGACTGCTACTGTTAACAAGCCATGTTTTGATATACCCACCTTCTTTGCCTTCAGTACAGGGGAATTAATAATCATGGAAGATTCATAACCCCTTCTACTTCACCAGAGTTCGGCAATCCTTCCCTCTTAAATCATCAGAATCGTTGTGGGATAAATAATTTGAATATGACTCTCATCACCGCCATGAGCCGTGCACATAATAAACTCCCTTCTGCTCCTTTTGTTTGAATTGGCTTGGCTCTCTTTCCTCTCCCAACCTCACCCAGGAGCAGTACTCCTATTAAAATTCATGATGTTCCCCTCAACGCAAGTGTCTGATTGCAGCTGTCAGCTCTGCAGTTCAAGGATTTTCATACTGCCTGGGAGGACAATGCCAGGCACTCACTGCTAAGGAAACAGGTCAAGCTCAATTTTTCTATTTCAGTTCTGCTGCCAAAAGTAGACTTTCCTCCTGGAAAAAAAACACATCCTTTAGAGTCGGCTCAGCACTTCAAAAGAGGTGAAGAGGGCACATTTCTTTCCCTCACCAGAGGGAGCTGCCATGGCTTCACTGTCACACAACACCTCAATTCCTTAGGAACCATTATTCCATTGCTAGAATTCCATCTGAAAAAGCCTGTCTTTTTGCTCTTTGTGTTAGTATGCTTCACAGACATTGAGACCCACACAGACTGGAGCACAGCAAAAGAGGAATGGAAGATAGGTCATCCAACACCAAAAAGATTCTTGATGTTCCAAAGTCTGAGATCATCCCTTTGAGCCAGGTGGTTTTTCCCCCTCTTATGATACCTCTAGACAGTGAGGAGCAGGAGAGTGGACAGCACCAGGTCTCTGTTCCACACTGTAGCCCAGATCCGTCTCCCTACCCCACTTCTTCCCTCCCTCTCCACACATGCTTACGCGCTTCTATTAGGTTAAGCTGAAATGTCTGATTTCCTTAAGTACTAACAGTTGGTATCTCTGACATTTCGCTTTGACACTTCTCGTTTTACTTTTATTGTGAGGGTACATCCTCAGTCTTTCAGACACATGGTATGGCTTATGATTATTTTTCAAATCTTTTTTAGAGCAATTTTTGTGAAACCATGGATAAGTCAAAAATTCATGTTATTTCTGAATATGAGTTCCATCAGGGAACCAATACAGCGCAGACAGCTTGAAATATCAACAAAGTGTTTGGGAAGGATGTGGCTAATGAACTCACAGTACATCAATGGTTTGAAAAGTTCCGTTACAGTGATTTTAATCTTGAAAATGAGCCACATGGGCAACCTGAGACCAAGGTGGATAATGATGAGCTGAAAGCTGTAGTGGATGTGAATCCATCTCAACCTACATGTGAATTCGCAGTAAGGTTTGATGTTACTATTCCAACAGTACTGGACCATTTGAAACAAATCAGCAAGGTAAAGAAGCTGGATAGATGGGCTCTGCATGAATTAAACGAGTGTCAGCAGAGAAACCATCTCGAAGCTTGCCTTTCTTTGCTGTCACAACAGAGAGTTGAATCATTTCTACACCATATTGTCACGTGATGAAAAATGGATTCTTTTTGACAATGGCAAGCATTTGGCACAATGGTTAGATAAAGATGAAGTGCCAAAACACAGTCCAAAACAGCCAATGGTGTGTGTTTGGTAATCCAGCATTGGTATTATCCACTGCAGCTTCACGAAACCTGGCCAACTGATTACAGCAGATGTCTACTGTAGCCAATTGGATGAAATGAGGAGGATGCTTTCAATTAAGTAGTCAAGACTGGTCACTACAGACAGGCCAATGCTCTTGCAAGACAACGCTCAACCACATGTCATACAAGCTGCTCAAACTACAGAAGCTGGTCTTAGAAACTCTGTGTCATCCACTGTATTCACCAGACCTTGCACCACTGACCACCACTTCCTCCAGGCTTTGGACCACTTCTTGCAAGGAAAAATATTCAATTCTCAACGAGCTGTGGAAAATTCCTTTTGCCATTTCATTGCCACTCCTCTCTGGGCTCTTTGCTGCTGGCATAAACAAGCTACCATTAAGATGGCAAAACTGCATCAATAGCTTAGGTACATACTTTGATTAATT
>CAUYSK010015666.1:0-66364 GCA_963575035.1 Avahi laniger | reverse complement strand
CAGACGTGCTCTGAAGCCTGGTCAGAAGCGCCACATCCCGACCCCACTCTCTCCTCCTCCCCGGGGCTGGGGCCCCTCCCGAGCTTCCCTCTGATTCTGGCTGTAACAGTCACCCCTTGCCTCCGAGTCAGCAGGGACTCCGGTGAGGGCCAAGAGCCACCTTCTGGCCTTGGTGAGCTGCCGAGCTGCCCAGCTACGCGTGCGCACGCATCTGCCCCATTTCAACGCAAAGTTCAGAGGGTTAAAGAAGGGACGCCAAAGAAGAGGGCCTTGTGAGAAGCTCTGGTTTTTTGTTAATTTTTTTTCTCTGTTTTTTAGAGATGGGTCTCACTCTGTCACCCAGGCTGGAGTGCAATGGCACGATCGTAGCTCACTGCAGCCTCGAACTCCTGGGCTCAAGCAGTCTTCCTGCCTCAGCGTCCTGAGTAGCTGGGACTACAGATGTGCACCATCACACCTGGTTAGTCTAAATAATTTTTTAGAGATGGGGTCTTGCTATGTTGCTCTGGTTGGTCTTTTTTTTTTTTTTTGAGACAGAGTCTTGCTCTGTCACCTGGGCTAGAGTGCCGTGGTGTCAGCCTAGCTCACGGCAACCTCCAGCTCCTGGGCTCAAGCGATCCTACCGCCTCGGTTTCCCCAGTAGCTGGGCTGCAGGCATGTGCCACCACGACCGGCTTATTTTTTTCTATTTTTAGTTGCCCAGCTAATTTCTTTCTATTTTTAGTAGAGACGGGGTCTCGCTCTTGCTCAGGCTGGTCTCGAACTCCTGACCTCAAGCATCCCCCCACCTCAGCCTCCCAAAGTGCTGGGATTACAGGAGTGAGCCGCCGTGCCCACCCGGCAGAAGCTCTTTTGTTAGCACTAACACCGAAGGAAGGAAGGTCACTAAAACAGAAAAGAAATGCCCAGCACTCAGGGAGGAGAACGCTCTCCTGCCCACATCCCCGTGCTCCGTCCTCTGCTGGTGTTCCTGGGCACTCCGGGACTGCAGTCACCTGGGCCTCTGCTTGGAAATCACGGACAGGACAGCACAGCCAGGTGCGGCCCGCCTGAGATGGCCCCACTGCCCCAGAATGACGGCCAGCCCCCGGCCCGCACGTGGGGGCTTCCCAGGCAGAAGCGCCACTCTCCTGTCCCTCCTCCTGACATTCTGCACGGGCAGCACCTGAGGGATGGAAGCTCTCCTGGGCCCAGCCCAGGCCCACCGGGCCCCATTCCCAGCTTTCTTCAGCCCCCCAACCCCACCTGGCCAGGCCCCCATCGGCACTCCTGGAAGCCTGCGGCAGCCTCCTTGCTGCCTTCAAGTTCTTCCTCTGCTCAGCACCCAGAGAGGTTGCTTTAAATCAAACCAGGTCTTTTCAGTCTCCCGCTCGAAGCCCTCTGCAACCTCTCACCAGACGTGGAATGAAATCCACACCCCCACAAGCTGTCCCACACTGGCCTCCCTGCTCTTCCCTCACTGCCCCAGGCACACTCCTGCCCCAGGGCCTTTGCATGTGCTGCTGTCACCCCATCTCATCGGCAGCCTGGGCCTGGCACGTGCCAATTTTCTCCAAGGCAGGCCTGGGGTGTGTGTGCCTTGAGAGTCCCCTGGGAGACTCTGAGCTGAGCTGGGCTCTGCATCCCTGCTGGTATTCCACCTCTCCAAGCCTGGTTTTCATCAAAAATCCTTCCACAGCTGGCAGGGGAGGGGGCGGGCCTGCTTGTCCCTTCCACGGTCAGGGCACACCCCTGCTCTGAGCCCCACCTTCTCCCGTCCACCTTCTTCCTCACCAGGGAAGGGGAGCAAGGAAGGCCGCAGAATTCCACAGGGGTGGGGGGCAGGGGCTCCCCCATCCCACTTCCTGAGGTTCCAGTCCCAGAACGCCCCGGGGATGCTGCGGCTCTGGCTCGGGCGGCCGTGCACGGGGAGGCGCGAGAGCAGAGTCGACACCCACCCCCCCGGCCCCTCCGACAGGACTCACCTGCACCACCTTGTAGAGGAAGGAGAACACCAGGGACACACACGCGTTCTTCTTGGAAGTGGCGACCACTGCATGGCGGCCGCAGTTAAGGAGCCTTGAGACGCCTGGGCTGCCGCCTCGCGGACCCCTAGAGGAACCCCACCCCCACGCCGCGCTCTGAGCCTCCCCAGCCCCACTCCCAGCCCGCGTGGGTCACCAAGCTCCTGGTCTGAGCCAGGCCCGGGACACAGCAGTCACCAGCCAGACGTGGTCCCAGCCCCCCGGGAGTGCTTGTTAACACAGAGAATCACAGGTGGCACAGGGCACCTGTCCCAGCTGCTGGGTCAGGGGCTTCCCTGAGTGGGGAGGGGGCGGGGCTCATTCCAGGCGCAGAAGGCACGACAGAGTCGACCCTGCTCCTCTAACGCCGGCCGCCCTGTGACCCTGCTGAAGCCCAGCACGCCCCAGCCAGGGCCAATTGCGGCTCTAGCCCTTCCTGGCTTTGGGAACACAAGCCTTGGCCCCTAAAGCAAACCTGTTCAGAGAAACCTCCATTTTCTCTCCTGTGAGTGGCTTCGCCAAGGTCATGTACATACAGGGCCTGGCACAGACCCTCCCTCTCACCAGGGGAGCCTGCCCCTGCCTCCCGGGGTCAGCGTGTGCTGGGCGCACGCTCCTCCTTCCCCAATGGGTCTCGAGCCACCAGGGAAGGCCGGCTCCTCCTCTGCCGGGCCACGCACTGCACCCTGGACGTCCCTGTTCAGGACACGTCTGTGCCACCTGGCTCGTGTGCCCAGCAGCAAGCTCCAGGAGGGAGGGAGGGAGGGGCCACATCCACCTCACTTCCTGCCTGAGCCTGGCACAGCACAGGGGCCCAGGAAGTGGACGCCAGCCCGGTCCAAGGAGTGCTGGGCTCCCTCCCCCTGCCGGGCAGCGTGCCCTCCCCAGGTGCTTTATAAGGAGGGGAGTGGCCACCTCATGGCCAGGGCCTTGCTGGAAATTGTCACCCAGCATTAGAACTAAGGACCAGGCTGGGGGTGAGAGGACATCCACTCGCCCGTGCCTGGAACGGAGGGGCCCGTCGGGAAACCAGCCTCCACCCCACACGTGCGCAGCCAGGGCCCAGAGCGGGTGGCTTCAGAGGACAGCCAACTCCCGGGGTTACCGCTGCCTGTGCTGCCCTTGAGAGCTGTCCTCAGGGCCCTCCGGAGCAAGGTGAAGTCTAAACAGGGGCACACGACAGGGAGCCAGACGAGGGCCCCGAGCCAGCACAGCCCACGGCGGGATGCGCACGGAAGTCACCAGGAATGATCTCCCTACGGTGCAGACGCTGACCGGGCAGGGCTGGGGGCCTGGGATCCTGCGTCTCCAAAAGGCTCCCAGGGGACGCTCTTGCCCGTGGGCCACACTGTACGAGCAAGGCCCCGAGAGCATCCACGAGCCCGGGGAGGGGCATGGAGCCCACATCTGCAGGCTGCAGTGTGCACGTATCGGCTCGACTGACCCAACAGTCTTGCAGCTGGGGGTCAGTGCTCCCACCGGACTGTGGCCAGGTGAGGGACTCGCCGCCGGTCCCGTGGCTGCTGGAGCTGGGGCTCGAATGGGGCTGTCTGCCGCAAAGCCAGGCCCTGCCGGTGGTAGCGTGGGTACCGCAATGTGCCTGGAGGTCTGACCCAAGCTCTGGGGCAGCCAATCAGACCTCGTGGAAGAAAAGTGCCTTGGCCAGGGCTCCACCCGGGCCTGCGGGCAGGAAGCGTGGGCGGGGTAGTGAGCGGTCTCTCCCCTTCTTTGTACGGGGGGCACCAGGCCAGCACCCTCCACCTGGACGCCGGCCTCCCCACGTCCACCCCTGTCCCCAGCTGTCTGGCCCCCACTCAGCAGCCAGAGACTTCCAGAAAATGCAGATTTGCCTAAAACCCTCCAAAGACTTCCCATCACATTAAGATGATGTCCTTCGAGGCCTACGACCCTGCCGACCACTCCGGCCTTGCTCCCATCATGCACCCTCTCCTGGGCTCCAGCTGCCCCCACTGAAGCTTCTGGAACAAGCCTCACTTTCCCCTGCAGATGCTTTGCCCGGGCCCAGTGCCCGCCTGCTCCTCCAGGGTGTCGTCTCCCTTCCTGGGTCCCCGGGCCAGATGAGGTCCCTGTCACACCCTCTCCTCTCCTCGTACCTGTCACCCACGTCGTGTGTTCTCTGCCCATCTCCTCAGGCAGCAGGGAGCTCCAGGGGCACAGGGCTGTGTCTGGAGGCTCCCGCTGTGCCCGAGCCAGCCCTGGGCCAGGCCGGGTGCCCGTGGCTGTCAGCGTGTACACGCACAGGAGTGCCCTGGGAGCCGCCCTGGCAGAGGGATACGATACAGGTTGTTGTGTTTGATCCACATGAAGCGGACGCCCCCGTGGGCCAGGATGGGCGACAGCATCCCCTCCTCCTCCTTCTCCATCAGGATGGGCATGAAGTGTTCCACCTCTGACATGTCCACGTCGCCGCGGTAGTTCCGGCAGATGAGCACCTGGCGTGGGGCAGGAAGAGGGAAGGTGCTTTCATTCTCAGTTCTACAGCCCGGGGTGAGACGTGCCAGCCTGCCTCCCTCTGCGGACACTGATCGTGACCCGTCTGTGCAAGGGTGAGGCTAGGGGCCACTCCGATCTCCATCTCCCAGGGACCACCCTGAGGAGAGCGTCTTCCTCAGGGGCAACTTCCACAGGGGCCACTGGAGGGTATGGATGGGAGGGGGCCCTGGGGCAGGAGTCCAGCCCGATTGCTCAGAGACACCAGGTTAAGCAATGCCCCACAGGCTCTCGATGCAGACCTTCTCAGAGCCTTTCCCGTGCTAACGCACCCCCCTCTCCTGCCTCTGTCAGGGCACCTGCTCCCTGCCGAGGGCTCTCGTTCACTGGAACCCGCCTGTGGCCTGAGGAGGAGAAGCCCTCCCCCGGTCTCTGTCTCAGAGTTTGCGGGTTAGTGAGGACGACAGCACCCGGAACCCCGTCCACCGCCGATGGGAACGTAAAATGGGACCGCCGCTCCGGTGAAGTTTAGCAGCTTCCCCAAAAGTTAGTCCAGAGTTACCGTATGACGCAGCCATTCCTCTCAGGCGTTTACACGAGAGAAGCGAAACCACACGTCTGCGGGAAGAGTGGCACACAGACGTTTACAGAAGCTTTAATTTGCACAACGCCCTTCAGCCGGTGAGCGTGGAAGCAAGGCCCACGCGCCATGGGCACCGCTCCCCGGCAATGAAAAGGAACAGACTGGCGACACACGGACGCATCTCAGCCGCTGTGCCGAGCGAAAGAAATTGCACAAAACAGAGCTTTTCCGCACTTACATAAAACCCTAGAAATGCAGACGAGAAACAGCCCAGGGGCTGCCCGGGCGCAGGGCTGCACGGCAAAGAGGTGGGCAGAAGCTTTGCGGGGTGCGGCGACGGCTTCCCAGGTACACACGGGACTGATCTCATCAAACTGTAGGTTTTAAATCAGTGCAGTTTATTACGTGTAAATTACACCGAAGGCCTTAAAAGGAGGTTGGAAGCTTTGCCAGCCTGGGCACCGCTATGGTTGGGGGCGCTGCCTAGAGCGACCGCCGCTCTCGGGGCCCACAGGGACGGCCAGCGGCAGGGCGTCATCGCGGAGCTGACCATCCTGGGAACCGTCTGTCCCAGAACCTGCCATTTCATTACATACATTGTCTTTGTTCTTTCAAGCCGCGGAGAGAGCGGGAAGCACCTTCCTTTCCTTGTCTCTCCCTGTGGCCCGTGGGACAGGTCAGAGAGAGGCAGGTGACATGTCAGAGGCTCTGCTTGGAGCTTCTTTCGCAGACGCCGCATCAGGTCTCTCCCCTGCTGAAACTGCCACCTACTCCAGCCTCCCCGGGCACTGAGTCTGTCCGGGTGGCTCACAAGGACCTGTGGAGTCTGGCTGCTCCGAGCCGCTCCAACGCCTCTCTGTCCACACCGCCCTGGCTCACTCCACTCCAGCCAGCCTGGCCTCTTAGCCGGTGTCTGAGCCACGCACGTCCGTGCCCACCCCGGGGCCTTTGCACTTGCATTCTCTACTGAGAATGCCGGGGCCTGGCTCTTCTCATTTCTCAAGCGTCGGCCTGTCAGTGCCTCCTCCGAGAAGTCTTCCTGCTGCCCTGGCTGAGAGATCGCATCCCATCCCTGTCAACCCTGACCCTGTTTCATCTTCACTGTCCCTGTCACCCCCCGCTTTACACATTTGGATCCTCATTTACGGCCTGACGTTCCCTGAGAACAGCGACTACTTCTGTCTTGTTCACAGCTACGTCCCAACACCCAGAACAGAGCCTGGCCCACAGTAGGTGCTCAGTAAACGTTTGTGCAGTGACTATGCGAGTGAGGAGGAAAAGGAGGCGGGGACACTGCCCAGGTGTCCAGTGCAGACACCTGAATGGACCATGGCGTCACTGAGATGAAGGCAGGTAAAGGGAGCTTGTTTGGGGGAATGCTGGATTTGCGGTGGCCGTGGGACCTCCATGGTGTCCCAGAGGCCAGTGAATCTCCAGGTAAGTGCTCCGGGCAAATCTGAGAGCTGTTGGTCCACTGACACGAACCAAAGCCCAGCCAAGAAGAGGGACAGTGCGGGGCAGACATGCCTGGGCCGAGCAGCTCAGCAGCCACAGGGAGGGCGGCGGAGGAGGGGCTGGCAGACGGCGAGAGAAAAGGAGGAAGAGGGAAGGAAGAGAGGAGAGAAGGGGGAGAGAGAGAGAGAGAAGCTCCCCCTTCCCAGGAGGACCACAGACAGGCCTCAGGCTAGAGGGGTCCCCTCACCCACCCTCACCGTGTGAGAAGCTCTTAAACACTGTTAAATAAGAAATTATGAGAATAGACAAATACCTGGGTTGTTATTTTTTCACAACAGGTAAATTCCTCAACATTTAAATGCATATCATACTTCATGAATTTCCGGTGACTTGTATCATTGTACACTTTAGTAGATACTCAGTAAAGATCTATTGAATCAAGCAGCTTACAGTTTTTTGTTTGTTTTCAGAAACGAGGGAGATAAGGCGGAGACGTGTCCACGGAGGGCTTCTGCCAGCTCCGCGCGGCCACGCTGGTTTCCTCAGTGATCAGAGGCGCTGCCTGGCAGACACGTGGGCACACATTGCTTGATGTGCCACTGCTGTACTTGTGGTTAAATGCAGTCTGCTCGGGAGGCGAACTTTCGGAACACGAGGTCCGCGGGGAGAGGAATGATAAAGGGCGTCGTGGTTGCTGGCGGGGAGGGGAGCCCACGGCTGCCTTGGGGTGCATTCCGAAAGGCAGGTCTGTTCATGCTCCTCCCAGGCTACAGCCTGCTCGCAGTGGCTCCTCCTTCCCGGAATTGAAGGGGTCCCCTTGGTCGCCCTCTCCCATCTGGACATTCTCAACACCTAAGTCCAGGCGCCAGCATCACCCAGGACTTCCAGGTCGCCGGCCCCAGGGGCTGCCCCTCACCCCTTGTGCCCACTGAGCCACCTCTTTTCCACTGGACTGTCACCTGGTCACCTTCCAAACCCGGCTCCAGCATCCCCCTCTTCCAGGGAGCCTTTCGTAACCACCTCCCCTTCTGCTGGCCAAAGACGAGGTTGGGCAACTGTGTCACCTGGGGCTTTGTCCCTGCCCCTGCGGCCGCCTGGATCCAGCTGTTGGGTAATGTCTCCGCTTCCGTGTGACTCCCCTGCTGGGCCCAGAGGCCTGTGGAGGCTCACGTGTACCACGAGGCGTGGGCAGTACGGAGCCTGTCGCATGCGTGGGCTCAGCGAGTCCGAGCAAAAACCCCACAAAGCCTCTTTTCACCAGAGAGGAAAGCGAGGCTCAGAGAGGAGAAGGCACTTGCCCAAGGTCACACAGCTGGGCAGCAGCGACAGGTTTTGAGTTTAGTTCTGACTCCACAGTCACGGAGAGGCAGCTGGCGCCGACGGACACCCTGTGCCTGGCACAGGACTGGCTATGTGCTGGGCACTTGAGAGATGTTTGCTGAAGGAACAAGCGAGCTGAGACAGGCAGCCTGCTGGCACCTCTGGGGAGGCGGTGGCCAGGGCGGAAGAGTCATGGTACAAGGCCGTGGGGAGCACTGCACCCTCCCAACTCCCGGCGCGCCTCTGGGAAGGCTGTCTTCCCTGCTTCCAAGAAGGCCAGGGAAGGAAGCCCAGCACGGGCGCTCACCAGTTGCTGACTTTGGGTGGCATCTAGAGCAGGCGCCCCCCAGGGGGTTTAAGGAAAGTGCTGCCGGTAGGGCAGGAAGGGACAGCCACTTCACCTCCTCTCTCTCAACTGCTTCGAGCTAACTCCTCCCAGCCTCACCCGGGACCGACACCTATTTGTTTCTCTCGCTGAGCAATGCCGGGCTTAACACCCTTGGGCGGGTGCCTGTTGCTTCCACATGTGAGAGGCCTGACAGTCCCTCGCCTTCCACCTGGGATGGACTTGGGGGAAGAAAGCAGCCCATTCCTGAAAGGTGGAAATGATCCGTCCCTTAAGTTTTCTCAGGTACCCCGGGGGGAAGATGTCTGGGTCCTCGTTTATGTCCAACTCTCTCATGTCTCCGTGCGGTTTGTCACTCGCCTCTCAGGAAACCCTCTCTCATCCCCAGGCTGACATGACACACTCACTGGTCCACCACTGCAAATTACATTTATTTGTGCCCTCGGAGATTAGTGACCGTCTCCCCCACCAGCCCATGAGCTCCCTAAGGACAGGGCAGATCTTGCTCAAACAAGGCAGCCCGAGGTTGAGCACCCTGCCTGGCACTTAGTGGATGTTCCGCAGATAGCGACGGAGTGGGCAGATGACGCTGGGTGCGACTCCTGGAGCTGCTGCTTCTCTGTGACCAGTGTGACCTTGGGCAGGTTGCTTCGCCGCTCTGTGCCTCAGTTTCTCCCTCTGTAAAATGGCGCTTCCACCACCCACCTCACAGAACTCTTGTAACTAACCAGAAGTCACAATGCGCGTTAAGAAATTCCCATGGGGAGAAAGTGCAAAACAAACAGAAGCTGCTGCACCCGAAGAAGGCGGGACCGGGCTTCGAGGGCACGCTGTCCCCGCCACGCCTCGCCGCCCTCGGCCAAGGGTCGCGCAGCCCCCGGGTGCCCAGCCTGGCTCCAGGGCCGGCTGCGGCAGGTCCTCCGGCTCCTCGCCCAAGCCTGGGCCGGGTCCCGGGCACGAGGCAATCCAGCGCGGCGGCCCACCGCGTTCCCTAGCAACGGGGCGCGGCTTCCGGACTGAAGACCCCCGCCCGGTTACCTGGCAACAGGGTGGGGCCCTCAGGACCGGACTGCCGGCCTCCTTGCCCAACACCAGGGTGGGGCCCACTGGCCGGTTACCTAGCAACAGGGTGGGTCCCCTGTGTGCGCGGGGAGGCCCCTGCCGGTTGCCCGGCAACGCGGAGGGTGGGGAGCCGTCAGTACCTTGCCCTTCAGGTCCAGCACGTAGACGGCGCTGGCGGACATGGCGGCTGCGGGAGGCCACGGCAGCTGCCGAGGGCGGTGGCGGTGGCGGCGGCGGCAGAGACTGCCGGGCGTTGAGCAAGGGCCGGGCGCGCCCCGCGACACTTCGCCTCCACTTCCGGTTCGAGGATCCGTGTTCGGACCGTTATGTCCGGTCAGGGAGGAGCTGCCAGCAATGCGCAGGCGCGGGACGCAATGTACGCAGGCGCAGTATGTCCTGTGGGACCGTATTTCTTGCCCAGCGCCCGGGCGTGAGGCCCTGAGGGGCGGGGCCGACGAACCGGGCACCCTCTGGCTGCCGGGACGAGCAACGAAGCCAGGGCCGCGGGAAAGCACCTCCTAGGCGAGGGCGCCTGGTGGTGGCGCCCACCTGGGGCCCAGCCCTGTGGCGCTCACAATCTGGTGGGGGAATCTAGGACACAAATAAATACACAGTCAAAAGGGGAAGGGTTAGGCGGCGGTGACTTGGAAAGAGATCAAACACTCTCGGAATGGCAACGAAGCCTGTCAGCGTCAACATTGATCAATGAATGAGATGAAATCCTGTTTATTGCCCGGAATGTTTTCATGGAAACCACGCCCCCTGACCCAAGACCAAAAGCACCGCGTTTTATTTCTGCTTAGTGGCCACGTGGGTAATGCAAACGGTGGCCCCTGATTTATCAGTTGAATTATATCTAGTTTGCTTTTATGAACACTCGGGCTGTGGAGAGATGCTTGCCTTCTGTTTCAATAAACCATCACGGTACCCTGAGGATCCTAATCCTGCAGTATCAGAGCCACTTACCCAGGCTGCCCGCCTCTGGCAATTCTTTCATCTTCCCTACTATCTCTGTTGGGGTTTGGAAAAACGGTTTTTGCACATCTATGGTTATATATCCTTTCCTTAGGATGGAGATATAATTGTGAGAAAATCCAGAGAAGAGAAGTGGGGCTGGGTGTGGTGGCTCATGCCTGTAATTCTAGCACTTTGGGAGGTTGAGGCAGGAGGACTGCTTGAGGCCAGGGGTTCGAGACCAGCCTGAGCAAGAGCGAGGCCCGCCTGTCTCTACAAAAAATAGAAAAATTAGCCTGGTGTGCTGCTGCACGCCTGTAGTCCCAGCTACTCCAGAGGCTGAGGCAGGAAGATCGCTTGAGCCCACGGTTTGGGGTTGCACTCTAGCCTGGACAACAGAGCAAGACCCTGAGGAAACAAACAAACAAACAAAAAAAACCCAAAAAAACCAAAACTCTGAAATATTTGAAAACGACTAAGTGAATCCTGGGCTGGAAGCATTCTTGCACAAAGCAAGCAGCCAAGAGGGGCTTTTTGATACTGATTGTCCAGTGAATAAGCTCTGGAAGGAATCTGATCACACATCAGGGCTGTAACTGATTACTGCCTAAGAAAGACATCAGGGCCTCTTCAGCAAGAGTTAACAGTGACAGATGTGATGGGTAAGAAACCCTATCGTATCTAGCTTCATACTTTGCCCAATTTATTGTAGTGTTTTAGAAAAATTTTTTTAAACACAAAACTGTACACATTCACTGAAGGAAGAAGACTGAGAAAATGCCACAAAGTATAAGGCAGAAAGAAAAACTACCTAAGAGAGGTGGCCCCTATTATAGAGCGTTTCCTTCCAGGTTTGCTCTAGGCATTTTGTTTTACATGTTTAAAAATCAGTATCAAGGGGCCTGGAAGTGACTGGATGTCTTTGGAGGAAACAAACTCTCAAATCTCGAGAGTACCATCCACAGTAAGCACTGTCTTTACACGTAAATTACTCGTGACCCCTTTTTCTTCATGTGGGGGCAATTCAGGTCACATCTGAATCTCAACGTTGCTATTTATACTTAATAAATGCAGACTAGACCATACCTATTACAGTAGAGCAGGTTTCTCAAACTTTGATTCATCTGTCATCTGGGGAGCTCTACAAAAATCCCAGTGACCAAACCCCACCCCAGACGGGGTTTCAGGCCTCAGTGGTCCTTAATGCTCCCCAGGAGATTCTACCGTGTGGCAGCTGTGGCAGCTGTAATGGTGACAGCCCCCAAACCAACCACACATCCTGGTGTCCACGCCCTTGTGTGGTTCCCTCCTGGACTCTGCGTTTGGCTATGTGACTTGCTTTGGCCAATGACAGGCTATCTGGGGACACATCCTGGAGGGTCAGATGTCATCTTGGGCTTTCTGGCCCCAGGCAAGCCCATGTGGCTAAATGAGTGAACTAAAACACACTACGTGGAGAAGAACCTTCTAGCAGAGCAGCCGACCCACAGAATTTTGAGAGATAATATATCCTTGTTGTTTTAAGCCACTATTTTTGGAGAGGTGATGCAGTGATGGATAACTAAAATAACTATCTTTCCACCATACTGATAAACTGTCTTTCCACCAGGCAATGGGAGAATCACTGCCAAAAACAGCCACCACTAATGAACGCACGCCATCTTCCTTAGGTGCGAACCACAGGTGGAAATAGATGTGCCACCTAAGTTTTTCCAAACTCAGCTGTTTTGTAGCATGTACTTTCTTCACATGCCATAAATCCAAAAGGCAGCATTTCAGTAACGATTAGCCTATGGTAACAGTAAGACATTCAGATTCGTATTTAATAACTGGTTTTTGCTTTATTTCAGTTTACACAGCACAGCCCCAAACTCAACACTTGGCTCCCGTGTGACGTGCCCATTCTGAGTAAACACAAGAGGCTGCTCAGAGCCTGGGTTGAGGTTTGTGAGGCAGGCCGTGTCCGGGTTCCATTACAAAGAGTGCTGTGATTGATTAACAACGCCTGCCATGGCAATAACCCATCCTTGTCTCAGGTGGTGGTTCTGCCACCCAGGCTGTGTTGTCTCACCGGCCAGGTGGCTGAGGAGGCAGTGTGAAGGCCACGACGCTTCCGGTGGCCTCCCGGGGCCTGGGGAGAACAGCACAAGTCCCAGGCTAGAGGGAGCTTGGAAAGGATGCCCACGCAGGGTCCCGCAGGAGTCTGCACACTGCAGACCACGCTCGCATTAGCTCCTCATCCTCTGGAGTCCATCTCATCCAGGTGAAGACGGACAGCTGGCCTCAGAGAGTTAGCTGTGACTCGGGGACAAAATCATTTTTACAGGGCACAAAGGAATGGCCTTTACCTCTAGATGAACCTTTAAAACTTTCCATCCAGACCAAAAAAGTGTATCTTCTATGTGCTACCAAGAAACCTCACCTGAGTAAAAGGACAGTCTGTCTTTAATCAAGTTGCAGGATGAGGTTACACAGCTTCGAAAAGCACTGCCACAGCAGAAGATGCGAGGGTGTGCGTAAAGCAATGTTTCTAGAAAATACCACAGGGACCAAACATAACCCTGACCTGGCCTTCTGCTTAGCCTTGATGCTGCTCTGTACCCAGGGCCAGGAGGCTACTTCGTCCAGCTGACTTTGGGGATGTCGTAATGCTCCGTGAGTGTATCCAGGTGTCTGTTGAAGTCCTGGGAAAGGGGAGGAGAAAGGCTGTGTCGGCACAGACCCAAGGAGGGTGCTCCGGATGTGCGACACTGCCCAGCCCCACCTCTCCCATGTCCTGTCTCTCCTGAGTGAGCCGCCTCCTCTCAAACCCACTCTGCCAGATCTTTCAGACACCTGAACCCTGGGCTCTCCTTTGAATGACCCCAGGGAGGCATCGCTTCTGTTGGGTCAACTCCCCTCCCACTCCAACGGCTCCCAGCCTTTGGGCCTGAATGGGACCCTCAAAAGCTCAGTCTTCCACACCAGGCATGGTGACTCACCTCCACTCTCTGCTTGTGGGTTTTGGATGCTTTCTTCAGGATTCTTTCCATTTGCTGGGGAGAGAAAGAGACATGGAGGTGAGTTCCCAAGGTCGAGGCAGCCCAGGCTGGCATGGGATGAAGGTGGGAGCCCCAGCCAGCCTGGTCTCACACACAGAACAGCTGGAGGCTTCGGGCTGTACACCTTGCCCCTCTCCCCCAGCTCCACTCGGGGTGGCCCATCCGGGAACCTGGGTCAAGTTGCCCTTTGGTCCCAGCCTCATGAACAGCAGGAAAAGCACAAACATCGACGGAGTACGTATCCACGAGCGCACTCCGCTGGCAGCTGTGCGTGGGTTTCCCGCATCCTCAGTCAACTGATAGTGCTCCCAGTTTGCAGGAAAACAAAGCCAAGATGGGGCTGGCTTTGGACTCAGTTAACTCAGCAGAACGTAGTGCCAGTTCTGGGCTGAAGCCACAAGACAGACTGGTAACTCTGGCTTCGTGCCCTTGGAAGCCAACTACCGTGCAGGAAGTTTGCTGGTCCTGCTGGAAAGATAGGACCTGGAGAATGAAATGACCCAGGTGAAGAGGCCACAAAAGCAGCACTGAGGTTACCAGGTAAGTGATGGCAAAGCCATCTTTGCTCTTCTGGCTCAGTTGTGCCTCCAGAGGACTCCAGGCCCAGCTGCCATCTGACTGCGCCAGACTCCAAATGAGGTCAGCAAGAAAACCACCCCGCTGAACACAGTCAACCCAAAGAATCATGAGATAATATTGGTAGCTGCTACCTGGCTGCTCTTCCTTGTCCCTCCCTCTTCTCCTTCACTCCCCCTCACCTCCCTCTGTCCATCCTTGCCTCTCTTCTTGCGGCTGTGAGCGCACCTGAGGCCTGGGTCTCCTCACAAGACACCACACTGACTTGTCCAACTGTCACATGACACCAGGCACCTGGCCGGGCTCCGCTCTCCCTTCCCCAACTCCAGATTCTCCAGGCACCACGTTCACAGGGTGTCCGGGTGCTGTCACCAACCCCACTTCACAGCAGGACAGAATGAGCTGGTGATGGGGCTGAGATGCCAGGCCCCTGTCCCCCCATAGGCCCTTCTCTCAGGAACCTGGGAGCTGAACAGCCTTCGTGCCCACAGGAGGATCTGCATTTCCCAACTGTACCTGGCCTTGCCCACATCCCTCTCTCTTCTCTGTCACCTGCTGCATCTCTCATAACTCTCTCTCTCTTCTAGGCCAAACAAAACACACTGCAACACCTCCCATTTTAAATAACAACAACAAACATTTCCCCTTCACTCTCCACCCCCTTCCAGCTACAGGTCCATTTCTCTGTCCAGTTCTCTGTCCACCTGATGGATAATAATCTCCTCCAAAGAGTTATTTCTACTCCTCGTCTCTACCTGTTTTTCCCCACAGTCTCTTAGACCCACTCTCATCAGCCTTTCTTCCTCCACATTCTCTTTTTTCTTTTTTTAAAAGTGTCACTGTCGCCCCAGCTGGACTGCAGTGGTGTGATCATAGCTCACTGTAACCCTGAACTCCTGGGTTCAAGCAACCCTCCTGCCTCAGCCTCCTGAGTAGCTGGGATTACGGCTGCGAGCCACCACGCCGGGCTCTTAAGAGGTAGACTTTAGCCCCACTTTAAGTGGAAGGTAACTGACTGACTCGTCCAGAGTACACCACTAACAAGTGGTAGAGTCTAACCCAGGTCTGTCTTGTCAGAGCTGCTGAGTCCATGTGTTTTTGTATGCCTGAACTAGATTCGGGAATAATGAGTTAACTTTCCCCAATGTCACCGTACACCTAGAATGGGGTTAGGGTTTCTCAGCCCTGGCACTATTGACATTTGGGGCCAAATCACTCTTTGCTGGGGGAGTGGGGGGTGTTCTGTGCATTGTAGGGTGTGCAGCAGCATCCTTCACCTCCACCCACTGGACGCCGGTAGCACTCCCTTGCCCAGTAGTGACCTGAACATGTCCCGGACGTTGCCACGTGTGTGTGTGGGGGGGCAGCAGTGGTGGTGAGGGGGTTGCCCTCAGGTGCCAACCACTGACCTAAATGGATCATCCCTTTCCCCAAGATAATAGGTCAAGCTTATCTATCTTACCCTGCCTGACCTCTTCTGCCCCATATCACCCAAATTTATTAAGTGCTTAATATAGAGAAAAATAATTTACTGGAGCCTTAAAATACAACATGGTTGAATCTGCCAAAGTCGTCATGGAAACAGACTTCATGGTGACTCAGAGCAGTGAGCATGGCCATTTAATATGGACAGCTACCATCCACTGAATGTTTACCGCGAACTCCCCCTTTCTCACGCAACATCTTCTCCCCGAAATTAAGGTCCCCTCGGAGCGCTCGCCCTCCTCCGAGCGTCCCAGCGCTGACCCCGACTTCGAGTCAACCAGCGTTTGACTTCCCCAGCCCCCCGGCCACTCGCGCTCGGCTCTCCGCCTCACCCGCTTCTCCTGCATCTTCTCGAAGGCCACCTGGGCCGGGGTCCGCTTGTCCAGGCCCCGCCGCTTCTCCTCCTCGTTCTTTTTGCTCGTCCCCATCGCTTCCAGGAGTTTCGCCTTGTCTTTGTCCTTCTTTTTCTTCTTCCTGGCAAGGGGTACAGAGAAGGGGCGGATGAGGATGGGTCAGAGTGTCAGAGGAAAAGGTCTAAGGGCAACGGAAGATGGGGTCCCGCGGGCTCTCGGGTCTCACCGCTTGGTCACGCCGAGTTCTGCGACGCCTTTCAGCTTCAGGGCTCCCTTTTGGACCTGCTCGTAGGCCGCCATGGTACTCGCCCGCAGTAAGGCAGTAGACTGCCACACTTCCTGTTTGCGAACACTATTTCCGCCCGAACGCCCGCCTCACTTCTTCTTGATTGGCCAAGCTAAGTGGTGCGCGTGCGCTCTTGGCCGCTAGGACTGGGCCACACTTCCGGGTTGCGGGCCAAGGGTGGGGGTGAAGAGTCAGGCAAGCTGCGTACCTTGCATCGTGTCTCCCGCCACACTTCCTGTTTGGGCGCCCACTTCCGTCCTCTCGGCCTCAGGCCGGGTGCATGATACCCAACGCCTTTCTGAGAGTTTTGGCTGCCTTTGGATATCTTGTTCTTCTTTATTGCCGTATTTTGAACTTTCAGTGGATGACTGGACCTAATTTTGTAGGCCTAATCAATATTTATTAATTTTTCAGCTGTAGGTAAATGATAATATTATGTGACATGTTGGTTGTGCATTAAAAAACATTTTTAAGTCGATCTTATCAAGGCAAAATTTAAGTACAGTAAAATGCACCTATTTTATTTTTATTTATTTAAAACATTTTATTTTATTTATTTAATTGAGAAATAAAAGTTGTCTACATTTATTATGCACAGGATGTTTTGAAATATGTGTGCATTGTGGAATGGCTAAATCAAGCTAATTAACATACGCATTACCTCGCACGCTTATTTTTTATGGTGAGAACACTTAAAATCCATGAGGATGGGCAGCAATCTAAGGGGGGGGTCTTATCTCTGAGGCCGTTGTTTGGTCTTAATTGGAAAAAAAGGCAGAAGTTGAAGCTGTGTGCCATGTGACCCAGGCTACATATAGCCACATCCCTCTCAAGGCTCAGGACAGTTTAAAGGGACAGTAACACTAGAAATGGCTAATTCTCTTAGCAATTTTCAAGAATACAATACACCATTTGTTACTAATTATAGTCACGGTGTTGTGATATAGATCTCTTGAACTCATTTTTTCTAACTGAAATTTTGTGTCCTTTGACAAACGTCTCCCTAATCCTGCCCCTCACTGCCCCCTACTTCCTGGAAACCGCCATTCTACTCTCTGCTTCTTTGAGTTCAACTTTTTCAGAGTCATAGAAGTGAGATCATGTGGTATTTGCCTTTCTAAAATGCACCTATTTTAATTATACCCTTTGATGAGTGTTGGCACATTTGCACACCTGTGAAACTACCTCCGCAATCAAGACGTAGAACTTTCCATCACCCTATAAAGTTCCCTTGTTCCCCTTCCCAGTTAATCCCTCTGTCTCTGTCCTCAGGCACCTCCCAATCTACTCTCTGTCACAATAGGTTAGATTTCTCTTTTTAAAGTTTCATTTAAATGGAAACACACCGTATGTGTTCTTTTGAGCTCGGGTTCTGTCGATCTTAAATAACGAGATGCAGATGTGTTCAAGGAGAAAGCTTGAGGATGGCCACCTGGAAACACCGACTCCGAATAAATGGGGTCGGCATTGCGAAGTGGAGAAGTTAAGCTTTCATTTCTATAGAAATTTTAGCAGGATGGTAACCTTTTACAAAACCAGTGTATATGCCACAGCGAAGTGATTGGTTACAGATTGCTCCATTCCAAGGAAGATTACTTTGAGAGGGGTCGTGATCTGAGGGACAGGGTGTCTTATCTCTGGCGCCATTTGATCTTCATTTACAGGGAAAAAAGAACAAAAGTTGTAGCTGCATGCCGTACGACTCAGGCCACATAGCCACATTCCTCTGAAGGCTCAGGGTACTTGAAAGTTCCAACAGGTTTAAGCTTGAATTATTTTAAGTTGGAATTATTCAACTTCATAGTTTTTTTTTTTTTTTTTGAGGCAGGGTCTCGTTCTGTCAGCCAGGCTAGAGTGCGGTGGCATCATCATAGCTCACTGCAGCCTCGAATTCCTGGGTACCTGGGACTGCAGGCGTGCGCCACCATGCCTGGCTAATTTTTAAATTTTTTTTTGTAGAGACGGAGTCTTGTTATTGCAAAGGCTGGTCTCAAACTCCTGGACTCAAGCAATCCTCCCCATCTTGGCCTCCAAAGTGCTGGGATTAAAGGCGTGAGCCACCCCACCCAGCCAAATTTCACAGTTCTTTCACTCAGCATGATGTCGTTGAGATTCTTTTTGTTGTTGGGTGTAACAGTAGCTCATTCATTTTTATTGCTGAATATTATTCATTGTATAAATATATTCAATCTGTTTATGCACACACCTGTTGATAGACACCTGGGCCGTTTCCAATTAGGCAATATAATGAGTCGAACTGCTATGACCATCAACGTACAAGTCTATACGGACGTAAGTTTCCTTTTTCTTGTTCTCACTCCTGATGCCTTTGGTACTTGCTGTGGAATCGTAACAAGCTTTGGATTTTCCCAGAACTAAATTTGATTCTCAGCCACGCTGGCTTTGAGGCCGTGAGAAAATTGTCGTGTAGAGTTTACCAAAAAACCTGATCTGCTGGTGCCGTAATACTTGGGGCTCCAATGAGTTAGTTGTTTTTTATTCCCCAGTAAGATGAGTAATTTGTTTGCTGAACAGGCAGAACTGCTGTCATAACCCAAACACAATTCTACTTTTGTTTCCTGCCATCCTTTCAAACTTAAAAAAAAAAAAAGTGAGTCACCTTCCTCTGGCCCTGGACAAAGATGTCATTGGGTCCCAGGACTGTCCTTTCATTTCGTTTTTATGTAACATACGGTGCTATTGTCACGTTAAGGAGTGTTGGGGCCACCAGAAAGCTTTTCTTTTGCCCTCTGAAGGTTTGTTGAAAATTATTGACAAGAGGCAGATTAATAGTAGAAAAATTATATAAATTTATTTAATGTGTACATGGGAGCCTTCAAAATAAAGACTCAAAGATACAGGGGAAATTGTCCCTTGTTTATTTATTTATTTATTTTTTGAGACAGAGCTTCACTCTGTGCAGTGGAGTGATTGTAGCTCACAGCAACCTCAAAGTCCTGGGCTCAAGCGATCCTCCTGTCTTGGCCTCCCAAGTACCTGGTACTACAGGTGTGTGCCACACCTGGCTAACTTTTTGATTTTTTTGTAGAGACAGGGTCTCACTATGTTGCTCGGGCTGGACTCAAACTCCTGACCTCAAGTGATCCTTCTGCCTCGGCCTCCGAAAGTGTCGGGATTACAGGTGTGAGCCACTGTGCCTGGCCAGAAATTGTCCCTTTTTATGCTTAGGTTTAATAAAATATGAACCGTCACGTAGAAACATGAGTAAACAAAAAGGATCTCATCTAATGCTAACAGACGCGTGGAAAAACCCAGCAAGGCCTGTCTGTCTAGATTCTTCTCAACTCCCCGAGTGTGCATTCCTTCCTCCTGGGTGCGGGCAGGACCTTCTCTGGAATGGGGGTCTTACGCCCTGTAGTCAAACGAGGCAGGTCAGATCATTTCTTGGTGGCCAATTTTTACACAGGAAGGCAGACAGAAAGTAAGAGTAATAGTTTTAGGTTTCACAGCTGGCTTTGGGGAAAAGGGCTTTTGGTTTCCATGACCTGCCTTGGGAAACAGGGACTTCCGTTTTTATGGCGAGCTTCGGGGGAGAACGGGACTGAGAGACAGGAGCACAGGAGGGCAGAGAGAGACGGTCCTTGTTTGTTTCTGAGGCTGTTTCAAGGCCTTTATTTTGGGGTATTGTTTTCTGAGTCCCAACGGGAGCAAATAAAACAATTCAACAGCTGGAATGTTTCGAATTTGATTTGCAGAGAATGGCCTCCCCTCTCCCTCAGCCAGGACCTGCTACCGGAAGGGAGGGGAGGACGCGGGTCCCCTTCTGTTCCCTCTTGTCCATCGCCGGCTGCTAACTGTGCCCCCACCAGGGAGGGGTGGAGGAGGGAGGAGGAGTGAGAGAATAAGACAGTTCTTGATCTTCGTTGGTTATGGCTGACTCCTCTGTGGGTGCTTTCTAGCAATTTCCAGCAGTCTCCCTCTCCCCGGCAGCTCCCTCGACCCTGGACTATGCATCTCCATTCCTGGTGGTGGCTGACTCCTTCCTCGGCCCCCCATGCCGCCGGCAGGGCTCTGCCAGCTTGTTCTCCTGAGGTCGCCTCCTGGTGCGAGGCAGCCATATTGGACGGGACCCAAGATGGCCCCACCAGCTCTCTCTGTCTCCCGTGGCTCCCGTGGGGTGCTCAGGAAACTCATACAGCCTCATGCCAACACACCCATATCTGGTCCTCTAGATGTCCCCCTTCAGCTCTCTCAAGCATGGGTCCAGCTGGGTCGTCTAGATCTTCCAAGAGTAGGGAACCCATCTCAAAGCTCACCACGGGCTCCTTTGCTAGGCTTGGTGGTGGAATGTAACATCCTACCTACCGCCCCCCTAAAAAGAGGGAGGACTTACAGCATGGCCACCTCGCCGCCAATCTGCAAATCAAAGCTGCTCTTCTCCTCTCTGAACTCGGTTTAGACCACTGATCTGGCTGAGGAGACCAGAGTGGGAGGCAGGTTCTAGGGGCCTTGTCTTTTTTTGTTTGTTTGTTTTTTTGAAACAAGGTCTTGCTCTGTTGCCCAGGCTGGAGTGCAGTGGCATCATCATAGCTCACTGCAGCCTTAAACTCCTGGGCTCAAGCGATCCTCCTGCCTCAGCCTCCCAAGTAGCTGGGACTACAGGCATGCGCCACCATGCCCGGCTAATTTTTCTATTTTTAGTAGAGACAGGGTCTCTCTCTTGCTCAGGCTGGTCTCGAACTCCTGACCTCAAGTGATCCTCTGGCCTCGGCCTCCCAGAGTGCTGGGATTACAGGCGTGAGCCACCGCGCCAACGTCTTTTGAACAGTCTGCATGGGAGCAGGTCTGTATCACTCACACTTTATGATCCTGGGGGAGGAAGAGTCTGACATCCTCCTGCATGTGTCCTTTCTTTCTTTTTCTCAATTTGTTTTAACTATTATTTTTATTGTGGAAACTACACATGAAATAAAATTTAACATTGTAACCATTTTAGGTGAACAATTTAGTGGCATTGAATTCACTCACGATGTTGTATGTCTCTTTACTTTTTTTTTTTTTTGAGACAGAGTCTCACTCTGTTGCCAGGCTAGAGTGCCATGGCATCAGCCTAGCTCACAGCAACCTCAAACTCCTGGGATCAGGTGATCCTCCTGCCTCAGCCTCCCAATTAGCTGGGACTACAGGCATGCGCCACCATGCCCGGTTAATTTTTTTCTATGCATTTTTAGTTGTTCAATTAATTTCTTTCTATTTTTTTTAGTAGAGACGGGGTCTCGCTCTTGCTCAGGCTGGTTTCGAACTCCTGAGTTGAAACAATCCGCCCACCTCGGCCTCCCGGGGAGCTAGGATTACAGGCGTGAGCCAGGATTACAGGCGTGAGCCATCGTGCCCGGTCAAGTTTGATTTTTTTTAAAGATAAAAGATTATTTTTGTTTAGCTTTATATTAAATTATTGAAAGCATCACAGATACCTTTTAAAACTATGTTATAATCAGATATTGAGACCTTACAATAGCCTAGAAAATAAGTCTGGTTCAGAACCTTAAAAATATGTTTTCTGAATAGTAATTTTCAGGGTGAGATTGGAGGTGGAGATGCAGAGAAGGGAATGGTGGCACAAATGTTAGAAGTAAAACAAACAGGAACAAAAAATAAAGGAAAAATGATAAAGAATAATCAAACAGGTGAAATAAAGTCTGAGAGCTGTCTACCAGATTTGGGGATTAGAAGGTCATTAGTGACTTTAGGGGGGAAAATCTCAGTAAAGTATAATATCAGGGTAGAAGCCACACTACTGAAAAGTAATTTTGAAGATGGCAAAACACAGACATCAATTAAAAGCTAGACTCAAGGAAACAAGCTCAAGGTGCAATAGCTAAAAGCAGGAAACAGCAATGAAGAAATAATCTAAATATTCAGTCAGAACTAGTGGCTTACAAGAAGGATAGTTGTTTGTATTGGCCTAGCACTATAATAACCAAAGAAAGTACATATCTTTAGAAAGAAAAAAAAACATACTAGATTTATTCAAATAAATAGTTTAAGCAATAGAAAGGTTCATTTATATAATAAATATAGGAAAGCACTTACACTTTATCCCCAATTTCCTCTGCCATTCGAAGAATTTCAAAGAGAAGTACCATTTTTCCAGAATGCTCTAAAACCTCAGCATCAGCATCTGTAACAAAATCTTTGTACCAATCTGGAGCTGGGCTGCTTGGATTAGAAGAGGAAGTAGCTTTACCTAAATAAAATAAATGGAATATAAATAAGTAGGTAAATCAGGAAAGAAAATGAAAGTGAGCAAGAGAGACAGAAATAGATCAACCCAAAGAGACTAAAAAAGAAAGAGACTGATGGAGATTTGGGAGAGGGGAGGGAAAAGGTAACAGGCAGGAAAGCATGCATGTAGCATAAAAAGAGAGACCACCCACAGAGAGAAAGCTCTAGAAAGAGAAAGACAGACAGGAAGTAGGGGAGGGAGGTTGAAGGAAAGACAGGAAGGGTGGTGATAAATGCCAAGTGAGAGAACAAGCAAGAGATGAACCCTGAGAGAACGTAAGTGTGAGAGACAGACTCTGGGGATAGGGGTTGAGAGCTCAGAAAGACAGAGACCCCAAGAGATAGGAAACCCTCCCAGGCCCTGAGAGAGTAATACCCCTCAAACACACCCCAAGAGACAGGAATCAACAGAGACAGAGAGATTCAGAGATCGAGAGAGAAAAGACCTTGGGAGAGGAAACATTTTACTGTGCGACTAGGATTCTGGAAAACGTAAACAGGAATGGACCCCAGAATTGCCATACCATGGTTAAATGATTTTGTCCTTACATATTTTCCCCACAAACTATCACCTAATCTATTAAAAGATTTAAATATAAATAATTTAAGATAAGGAACGTACATGTTTAATCCTGTTTATATACTTTCTCAATTGATTTTTAACACTAAGTACTCTAAATTTATATTTGTTATAAAAATTTAAATACTCAGAAAAGTATATAGAATATAATGAACAGCTATGCTTCCACATCCCATCTTCATCAAATTTTAACATTGTTAAATCTTCTTCTGATACAGCTGAAGCCGAATATGTGACCCTACCCAATCCCATTCTCTCTTTCCCTCCCTCCTTTCCGATAGATAACTAAACCCTTGAATTCTATATTTACCATTTCTCTGCATGTTTTCATATTTTTACTATTAATGCATGTGTATTCCTAAACAATACATCATCTTTGCATGTTTTAAAACCATATATAAATGGTACCATATTATTTGTATCATCCTGCAAATAACTTTTTCACTCAATGTAGCTTCTTACTCAAAGTGATACTTAGGCTTGTCATGGGGCTCCCATTCAATCATTCTAACTGCCATGTAGTATTTCAATGCATAAATAATATACCATCATTTATCAGTTCTCCTATTCATAGATGTCTAGGTTGCTGCTTACTTTTGGCTACTATGAAAAAACTACAATGAACACTCAACGTTGTTGGGTTATATTTTTCTTGAATACTGTCCATTTTATCTAAGTTTAAGATTTTCTGGCATAAAGTTATACTTATGATTTTTAAAATATCAATTTAGACATACTTATTTTATAGTCTTTATCCAATAGCTCTATTATTCAAAGTTCTTAAGAATCTAATCATGCTATTTGTTTCGTGTGCTAACTTTCCTCAGGTTAACTGCTAACACTTTTTGTTGCTAGCTTTTCCTAAGGTTGTTTTCTCAGGTGTAGCTATATTCTGAGACTCCTGGGTAGTGTAGGTTAAGGTCATAGATCTCCAGAGTGACTCTCTATTTGCTTCCGCCAGGTGCCCCAAGGGATTATCATCCTATAATTACATTAGAGGTTAATATTTCAGCTTGGGATTTTTAGACCATATGAGTCATATAAATTCAAACCATAAAGTATGTGAGATCAAGCCACCAGTGAATCCATTTTCTCCAACTAAGAGCCCAAACTAAAACAGATAAGCTTCCTTGTCATCTTCCAAATTGATAAGCAATTTTTTTGGTATCCTATTCTTCCATGGAATATGTACCCTTTAAAGGCATTCAGCTTTAAGAAGGGGTTTAAGAACTCTCCACCTTATAGAGGGCTTGAGGTCATCTTGTATCCTGTCCCTGGCTAGGTGAAAACCAAAGTTGCTAGTCTCAAGACTAGATATCCCTAGGGCTTCCATAGCATACCTTCTTGAATTTACCTTTTTGGTTCACAAGTTTCCTCTTTGTGTCTGGGCCCTGGTGATTTCCATTACTTTTAGAGAGCTCACTATGCATCTGTATTCAAACCACAATGAACTACTGCGTACACATGCTACACACTTGTACAATTCCATACCTTCCCTTGAATTTCTTATATGATGTTCTCTCCCTCTTTGCTAGGCAAAATTCTATTCATGCCTTACTGTCCTTCTAGTCAACTCAAATTTCATCATCTCAAAAAAGCTTCCATGCAAGGATGGCCCTTGGCTGGTGTCTGGGAACATGAATGGTAAACATATCTCCCTCATATTGATATAAAACTTTCCTTGATAACAGTGGCTCACTGTGCCTAGATTGTTTGCATGAACAATATGCTTTATTCTGAATACCTGCTTTCCTTGAGGGACTCTGGAATTTGCTGAGAGCCAGGCAGATAGTGCCTAGGTGATCACTTCCCAGTAAAAACCATGGGCACTGAGTCTCTCTACCTAGCTTCTCTGGTAGACAACACTTCATATATGTTGTCACAACTCAATCTAAAGAAATTAGTGCATCCTATGTGACTCCACTGGAAGCAGACTCTGGGAAGGTTGTACTTGGTTTCCTCTGGACTTCACCCCATGTACCTTTTCTCTTTGCTGATTTTGTTTTCTAGTCTTTTGTTGTAATAAATCATAGTCCTGAATATGACTGCATGCTGAGTCCTGTGAGTCTTCTAGTTAATCACTAAGCCTAAGGGTGGTCTTAGGGACCCCTGATACATGGAGCAAATGTTGACTAAACTCTTTTTCACAATTGGTCAACTAGTCAATAACCAGTAGCTTTGGGAAATTCTGAACTTCCACAGATTACACACATCTTCAGTAATTGTTACCCAAATGTATTAAAGATACTTTATTTAAGGTGAAAATATCAGAACTTAAAATATGCTGGCAAAAAGTTAGTAAAAATGTGGCAGCTGGGTAAGAGTCTCAAGGCTTAGGACGGGTGACCAATTTCTGTGAAAATATAATAGATTTCATTTTAATTTTATTTCTATTGAATATTATCACAATATCTTATAGCAATGTCTTAAAAAAGTGATCCAGAGAAATATGGGCTACTCTAATTAACATTAATAAATATCTGAGTATGTATGTTTTGGGTTGAACTTTTGTATTTCATCATCCACATGGATTAATCAGGACTTCTTTTGTAACTCTGCTATGTATATATACAGGACAAGTAACAATGAATGAATTAGTTAATTAATTAAAGTCATTATTTAATATGCATTCTGGATATCATGTCGTCTTTAGGTGGTACAGCAAAAATGAAATACAAAACAAATAGAAGGCTGTGCCTTTCCCCTTAATGTCTTGATGCATCCTAAATAAATATTTAAATAAAAGGTCATTTATTGCATTTGCAGCAAGACACTGTAATTTTAAAAAGAAAGTAGTATATCAACAAACTATTATGTGTATATATAGTAGTAGTAAAATGGTAAGCTCCATAAATGCATTTTGTTCATTGATATAACCCAAGCCTCTAGAATAGTACCTGGGGCACATAGTAAGCATTCCATAGACATTTGTTGTGTGAATAAATATGGTGTATTAGTGCTAATATTATGGCCCTACATCATATACAAGGATTCTGTAACAAAAGTTTATATCCATACAATTAATTACATATATTCTAAAATGTAAATGCTTACCGATGAAACTTTAAAAATACTGAAGTAATAATAAATCTGACACTTTGAAGCAAGTTACATAGTCATTTCCTCATCACAAAACTTTCCTTCTAATTAAACACTTAAAACCCAGAAATGGGGATGATGTAAGGCAAACTTAAATGACTTATTCAAGATGGTGCTTCTCAGAAAAATCAGAAATCTACTGCATAAGAATTAAAGAAAACAGCAACTCTTTGAAGTGAAAATGAAATATATAGGGAAAATCATATAACAGCTCAATTAAAGTCATCTACTTATTTAATATCAATTTCAAATTCCAAGTGCAACATTTTGGTCCCTTAATACCTCCGATTTTTCTTACATTTACTATAAGACAGTGATTTTTTTTAAAATTAGTCAGCTAGATATGTTCATATAATACGATATACTGTTTTACATGGAGTTTATTTAGATCTAAAGAACAAAAACAGATTTTTATCATCTATTAGTTCTAGAGAATGTTTGTGATAAACTATAGATGTATATAAGCTGCAAGAAATATAAAATACACCCATATATAAATGATTTCTATTTACACACAACTAAAAGGTAGCATAGAACTATGCACATGGGTGGTCTACTCTTTATCTCCTCTTAACCACAAGATATGACAGAAAATTTCAACAAGAAGTATTTTAAGAAAATCATGCCAAGGAACTTATAAACTTTATTTTCAGTGATGAGATGACAGACTGAGGAATTTCAGTGGAAAAGACAAATTGGGGGGATCAAGGGAGGAGATAAGAGGAACTTTCCATTACCTTAAATTAAACTATAACCATTTCTTTACTATTCTGGTAAAAATATTCTTTATATGGAAGATGAACACCGATAGTAAACTGCCTTTCTGGGGTAGCAGGAGAGAAGAAGGAAAGAAATCTTGCAGTTTAATTTTTACTATTCCCCTGATTTCTTAAGAGTCACCAGGGTCTGTGGTTAGGCTGCCATCTGTTTATTCCATGGAGGTACTTAAGAGAGAAATGTTTATAAAAGAATCATCAAGTTAGTTCAGCTGCAGGCCTTAGACCAGCCAAGTTTGTTTGATCACAGGGTCACACATTTAGCTGGCCCCCACATCCCTCTTCTCCTTACAGATGGTTACCTGCTTTGTTCCACAATGCCCAAATTCCAAATATTTAGAGCCATTACATTGTTCTCTCTTCAGTAATTTGATATTTCAAATATTCAGATATTAGATCCTGTCTTTTAAGCTCTGAGAGACACAGGCTGCAGGAGGAGGATACAGTCTCAACGCTAATCCTTTAACTTACATATGAGTAAAGGCAACTTAAACCACTGGGGAGTTCAATCTAAGACTTTCACTTTCATGCACAAGAGTGAAAAGGGAAGCAAAAGAGGTTACACAAACAGTAAACAATACAGGGGAAACCTAAAGTAGACAACAATTATGGATCATGAAGAATTACAAAGAAAAAAGATTAAATGATTAAAATTAGTTTTGCTGTATAACTACAATCACACCTGACTACCTGAAATACTTCCAGTCATTACCACAGAATTAAGTGAAAATACCATGGTGACTCTGAAATTAGACATATCGAGGTCTGAATCCCATTTCTATCACTCATTCATAAAACTAAAGATATCGACTACATTGCATGGCTATTCAAGAATTCAGTTAGCTAACACAGAGAAGGAAAATAATAGAGTTTGGAAACATACATGTAAATAAACATTAGTTTTTTTTTCGTTTTTCTTTTTTCCTTTCCTCACAAATACTAGAAAGTGCACAGTGGCTTGTCTATAATTAAACATTCATCAGCTATTTATTATAATTATGTGTACCTAATTATCCTAGACTTTTACCAGTTGAGTAAAGAAATTCCTTTGAGCCAACTAGTGAGGATAACAAGTGACTGAAAAAAGCACTAAGGACATAACATTTTCTAAATCAATGTCCCATGATAAAGGCAAAATTCATTAGACTCACTTTCTTCCAGCTTTACAGAAACAGAAGGGTTGTTTCCTGTTTCATCCACATTTCCTTCACCACCTCCTCGAGATCTTGAATTCCAAACTTTAATCACTTCAACATCATTGTCACTGCCACTTCCACTTGAGCTACTATCTTTTTTCCCCTTTTTCCCCTTTGTTTTCTTCTTTCTAAAAAAAGAACACATTCAGATTGTTAAGAAAGCATAGTAAAGATACAAATACCAATTAGCAGAGGACAATCAGTTGGTAGGGGTTTAAACGTGTCAATACAGGACACAAAAAGTATTCAATTTACTTTGTATAATCATCGGAGCTTAAACTCATGGAGGTTTCATCAGAATCTGAGGCTATAAACTCATCCATACTGTCTTCATCAAAATATCCCTAGAGAAAAAAAAATGAATGTTTTAATAGTTTATTTCAACTTATATTGGAAATGATAATGATTTTTATTTCATTTAAGACTATGTTAATTGACATGAGATGAGGAAGGACTAAGGAACTATCATGGATTAGAGACGACAAAGGAGACATGACAGGATATGACTACTAAATGCAATGGGAGGTCCTGGATTAGATCACAGAAAACAAAGAGGACATACGTAGAGACACTCATGAAATCCAAATAAAGTATGATATTTAGTTAATGTTATTGTATCAAAGTTAATTTCTTACTTTTGATAACTTGATTATGGTTATGCAAGATGTTAATATTAGGGGAAATCAGGTCAAAGATATAGGGGGAACTCTCCGAACTATTTCTACAACTTTTCTGTAAATATAAAATTATTTCAAAATAAAAAGCTTTTAACATGGGCTCAATAAAGATTAATATTGAACACTCCTTCCATAATTATAATGCATGCAAGACATATAGAAGTTAAATAGAAATAAGAGACTGAATTAATGTATAACAAAGCAATAGAAATTTTGAATGTACAGTAAATCTATATCAGTCTTTCTCCTAATATTCTTCTGCTTCCAACAAATACCTTTCAAACAATTTTAGGTTACTCAATTTACCTTATTTTCTTTGCTAATGTAGTCCAGCTGCAAACACCAAGGATGAGTCCATATTCTACTTAACATCTGAAAATCCTGGAAAAGTTTTGCACCTGCCTTTCCTCTTCCACCTTCACTGCTATTACCTACACCTGATCAAAAGAAAAAAACCAAAGTCACAAAAATTCTCTATTTCAATCATGATGTTTCTAGATTAGGAGTTTTAACCTTAGTTGTGACATGGACCTTTTGGCAGTGTGGAGAAGCTTGTAAACTCTCTTTCTTAGAATATCATTTGAGATACATAAGATAAATAAGATTACAAAAGCAACCCATCACATAGAAATTATCGAAATATTACAGAACAAATGTGTCGTACAGAAATATGTACTTTTTGAAAATAACTCATTAAATAACAAAATATAGCAGCAGGTCTAATAAGTACCTGAAATTTTGAAGTATTGAGAAGAGCCCAGAACCAGATGGCTTCACAACTGAATTCCACCAAACATTCAAAGAATAATTAATACCAATCTTCTTAAACTCTTCCAAAAAATAGAATTACAAGGAATACTTCCAAACTTACTTTATGAGACCAACATTATCCTAATACCAAAAGCAGACAAAGAAAGCACAAGAAAACTATAGGCCAATATCACTGATGAACATAGATAGAACCCACCCCTCCCTCCAAACACTAGCAAACCAAGGCCAAGCTTGGTGGCTCACACCTGTAATCCTAGCATTCTGGGAGGCTAAGGCGGGAGGATAGCTTGAGTCCAGAAATTTGAGGTTACTGTGAGCTTGCTGATGCCACAGCACTCTAGCCTGGGCAACAAATCAAGACTCTATATTAAAAAAAAAAAAAAAGCTAGCAAACCTAATTCAACAACACATTAAAAAGATTATATACCATGACCAGCTGGGATTTATTCCTTGGATGCACAGTTGGTTTAACATATGCAAAACAACAAATGCGATAATATAAATGAAAGATAAAACCCACATAATCATCTCAGTAGATGCAGAAAAGCATTTGACAAAGTTCAATATCCTTTCATGGCAAAATCTTTCAACAAAATAGGTACAGAAGGAAATTTCCTCAATGTAATAAAGGCTATTTATAAAAATCCCACAGCTAATATCATAACCATGGGAGAAAACTAAAAGCTTTTTCCCTAAGATCAGGAAGGATGCCCACTCTCACCACTTCTATTTAAGATAATATTGAAAGTACTAGCAAGAGCAATTAGACAAGAAAAAGAAAGTTAAAGGCATCCAAATCGGAAAGAAAGAAGTAAAATTATCCCTATTTGCAGAGGACGTGATCCTATATATAGAAAATCCTAAGGATTCCACTAAAAAACTGTTATAACTAATAAGTGAATTCAGTAAAGTTGCAGGCTACAAAATCAACATACAAAAATCAGTTCTATTTCCTTATAACAATAATAATCTATCTGAAAAAGAAATTAAGAAAACAATCCCATTTTTAACAGCATCAAAATGAACAAAATACTGAGGAACAAATTTAACCAATGAAGTAAAAGATCTGTACCCTGAACTGCAAACTAGTGCGATCTCTGTGGAAAGCAATATGGAGATACCTTAAAGAGATACAAGTAGATCTATCATTTGATCCAGCAATCCCATTACTGGGCATCTCTCCAAAAGAACAAAAGACATTCTATAAAAAAGACATCTACACTCAAATGTTTACAGCAGCACAATTCACAATTGCAAAGATGTGGAAACAACCCAAGTGCCCATCAATACATGAGTGGATTAATAAAATGTGGTACATGTATACCATGGAGTTCTACTGAGCCACAAAAAAAAAAATGTTGATGTAGCACCTCTTGTATTATCCTGGATAGAGCTGGAGCCAATTCTACTAAGTGAAGTATCCCAAGAATGGAAAAATAAGCACCACATGTACTCACCAGCAAATTGGTTTCACTGATCAACACTACGTACACATATAGGAATAACACTTATCGGGCGATGGGCAGATGGGAGGGGGAGGAGGGGATGGGCATATACACACATAATGAGTGCGATGAGCACCCATCTGGGGGACGGACATGCCTCAAGGTGTGACTTGGGGGGGAGAGGGCAACATATGTAACCTAAAGATTTGTATCCCCATATTATGCAGAAATAAAAAAATTAAATAGATAAATACTATCTAACAGAAAAAAAAGATCTGTACCCTGAAAACTAAAAAAAAAAAAAAAAGATGAAAGAAATTGAAGGAGACACAGATAAATGGAAATATACCTATGCTTGTGCATTAGCAAAATTAATATTCTTAAAATGTCCATTTTAACTACTGTATGACTGAACAATCCCTTTTCTAAGAATATATCTAAAGAAAAATCACCACCTTCTAAAGATATCTGCACCTCCATGTTCATCAGAGCATTATTTATAACAGTCAAGATTTGGAAACAACCCAAGAACTTAAGTGTCTGTCAACAGATGAATGGATAAAGAAATTGTGGTATATTTTTCATATTATTTCTGTAAGCAGAAAACAAATCTTTTTTTAAAAAAAGAAACTCTGAGATTAACATCCTTGAATATAAATCTGTACACATTTCTGACCATTTCCTTAGGATAAAAGCCTACAATTGAAATTAATTTTGATGTACTTTTCTAAATTACTGTCCAATTTATATTAGCATCAAGAGGATCCATTTCTCTATACCCTTAACAACACTTGGTATCACTTTATCTTTTTCAATTTAGCGGTGTCCTGGGTTTAATGGCGATTCTGATGGCACAATCACTTTTGGAAATTACTATTATATGTTCTTTCCCCAGCTTGAACTACACTATTCCAATGTTAGTCATAATATTTTTAAATGTTAAATTTAACTTAATAACTTATTAAAATAGCTAGAAGAAAGGATTGTGAATGTTCTCACCACAAAGAAATGACAAAGTGTTTGGGGTGATAGATATGTTAATCACCCTGATTTGATCACTATATAACATATACATGTATCACAACATCACGTTGTACCCCGTAAGTATGTACAATTATTGTGTATCAAATAAAAACAAAACTTTAAAAAATTTTCTTATAAAAATTATATCTCCCTATATATATCCCTTAATTTTGCAATTTTTATAGAAATATATAACAAGTAAAAAACGAAAGAATTAACAATATTTCCAACACTTAGATAAAATGACCACAGTTAACATTTCAGTGTCATTTCCCCATGTTCCCCTTGTCTACTTAAAACTCATCTCTTGGGTCTCAGCTTAACTATAACTACCTTACAAAGAAAAAAAACTTAAGAGCAATGGTTCTCAAGGTAATGGTACATCAAAATCATCTGTAGGGCTTATAAAAATGCAGGTGCCTGGGCCCTACTCCAGACCCACTGAATCAATCTCTAAAGGGTGGCACTTGGATCCATTCATTTTTAGAGACAAAAGCATATTATTGTGCTCCATTTTGGGATATTTTTAAGGTTCTGGTAAAATATGCATGACAAAAACATACTATTCTGACCATTTTTAAGTGCACAATTCAGTGGCAATAAGTAGAATCACACTATTATACAAACATCATCACTCTCCATTTCAGCTGCAGAGTAAATTATAATGTTTATAATTTACATGTTATTATAAACTTCTGATACTTGACAGTAAAAGGCAGACTAAGGACTTACACTAAAAATGGAATCTAAAAAAATTAAGAGGATTTTAGATTTCTTTGAAATTCATTAAAAGCCAGCCCCTTATGACTTTCATTCTGCAAATATTAAATACATTATAAATTATCACTAATAAAATTAACATCAAACTGCTGCTAATGTTAAAAGCAAAATTTAAGTGAATTTCTTAAAAGTAAGCACAGTCTAAAAAGAGTCTAATGTAGAAACAAAATAATTTTTGGAATATGTAACCGATAAAATACCTAACATTTTAAATGCAAATGAGACAGGTAACATTTCAAGAGAAACACTGTGATGGATTATAGTGAGAATCAAGATAGAGCAGGTGTTAACATAACCCATTTGTACTTTTATGGATGTTTTTTCAAAGGGGCTACTGAGTGCAGGTTATTCTACTTTAAAGAAAATGCTGTATTTAGTAAGGGGGAAATCCCACATTCCAAAACCGAAAGATTCACAGCACAAGAGGATAATTTAACAATCATACATTTCAGAGGTTAACTTTGGCAATTAGTGCTTTAGAGATTTACTCCTATCAATTATAGTCAAAAATAATGAAGCCCCTAAATTATTAAATATTGCATTGTTCCCAAGAGAGTACTTTTTAAAACTGATATATAATATTTGTACATATTTATGTGGTACATGGCATATTTTGTTACATGCATAAAGTGTGTAATGACCAAGTCAGGGTATTTGGGGTATCCATCACCTCTGTGTTGGGAACATTTCAAGTCTGCTCTTCTAGCTATCTTTTTTTTTATTTCAGCATATTATGGGGGTACAGATGTTTAGGTTACGTATGTTGCCCTTGTCCCCCGCTCCCCCCTAAGTCAGAGTTTCAAATATGTCCATCCTTCGGGTAGTGTGCATTGCACTCTTTGTGTATGCATATCTTGAAATATACAATACATTGTTGTTAACTATGGTCACTCTACTCTGCTCTTGGGTATGAGAACTTATTCCTTATATCTAACCACATTTTGTACCCACCTAAACTCTGTTCATGCTCCCCTCCCTGCCACTGACATACACACACCCTTCCCAATCTCTGGTATCTACCATTCTACTCTCTCCTTCTATGAGAACAACGGAAAAGAGTACATTTTAACATCTATATCTGAACTGTTAATATTTATGACTGGTTATTAAAGACACTGATTCACCAATATTTGAAAACACTGTAGTTAGCAGTTTCCTAAGATAAAACAAAATTTTAAAAGGAAAAAAATACTGAATAACCAAATTTAGTATCCCTTATTACTCAGAGATTAATGAAATATAGATCTGGGCATCCCTCCCTTAAGCTACATAGTAACTACTCTCTCATTGGGATAACTGTATTCGGTTACTTAATTATGGCTGCAATTTTTATTATTCAAAACAGAATAGTATAATAAATGTAACAGCTTCTGATAGATATACAAATGAAAATATGTGCCTCGTTTGAATTGATTTTCTTCCAAAAGTAAGAAAATTCTGCTTTTTAAGATAGCAAAAAAGCAGTTCTGTAAAATACTAACATTCAAATACTGTTTTCTCCAAGGCAGAATGTTTCTTGAGGTTTATCATCATTCTACTCTCTAAGATGCACTGCTACTGCAAAAAGAATACCACTTTAGCTATTATGAAGTATCACTTTAATATGTGTGTACATATTTCCATCCTCCTTTAATTTTTTCATCAACTACTATATCCACAGTGAGCCAATGGGCATCTTCTAAACTGCATCCCCTAACTTAATATGGCTCATCACTTAGACAAAGGAACCAGAATAAGTGACCAACAAGTCAGAAATCTCACTCCAGACCAGAGACTAGGTTTTGTTGTGTGAAGAGGGACATCCTCAGGCACACAGGGATGGACATACACACACACACACACAAGCTTATTGATTATAAAACAATACTTATTCATTGTATTTTTTAAAAGCAATAGACAAAGATAAGAAATCAACTAGAAGGTCTTAATAACAAAACCACCCAGAAAATAAACTTCTGTTAACATTTTGGTGTATTTTAGGCATTTCTGTGCATTTTTATTATAACATGGAGAGCATACTGCATGCCCTGCCTTCTATTTTGCCTTCAACCTTTGTTATTTTAATAACTGAGAAACAATCTCATGAATTTAATTTATATGCCTTCTATTATTAATGTGGTTGGATATTTTTTGCAAAATACTCTGGAATTTTGCATATCTCATTTTAGGATTTATTCACATTCATAATTTCTCTGAAATAAAAGTTATTTACAATTAAGGGCATTATTCATATATGCTATATATGTTTTTCATTAGTTTGTTCCTAGATTTAAGTCTATTTTGAATATTAGTATTTTTATAATTAGAAATATTTTATGCTTTTAAGCATACCCATTTTATTAAAATGCAAAATTGAAAAAGATTAAGTGACATGGTGACATTACTGGGACAGCATTCTTCATAAAAAGAATGTCTTTAGAGAGAAGATGAAAATGACAAAATGTATTGGTTACCTGTTAAGTGATCTAGGTAGTACTGATAGAGCTTGCACTGAATAGGAGTCATTCTCACAGCTAACACATATTCATGTTTTGGAGGCAAGAACTTTGTTAATGCTGTATAATCTTTCCTCTGTAATTAAGAAAGAGAATGAAAATTAATCTAAACATATGACAGGAATGAACTGCTCTAAGAATGCTCATTGCTTATAAATAAAACAAACATATAAATAAATAGGCATTGAATATAAAAGAAAACATTTTCTTAAACATATTTACATTTACCCTCTAAAACCCACAATGATCCACATATGATTATAGTTAATGTATTTCACATGACTATACAATATGGTGCACTGGTAAAAAGATATTATTTATACAACTAATCAGATAGGTTTTAAATTGAAGTGGTCATATTACCAAGTGCACCATTTAAGTTTTCAAAATAGTCTCCTCTATATAGGAAAAAAAAATAACAAAAGGTGGAGAGGGGATGTAGTAGGCAGTGTTAGCAAAATGACTTGCTTGAATCATAAGGTAAAATCTATAAATCAAAATCTAATGCAGTCTGAATTGGCCTCTGGGAAAAGTGTGCTAATATGTCAAACAATAATATATAACTTCAGAGGGACTGTTTGCCCAATTAAGAAAGCAAACCATGTACAAGCACTCTTGAAACCATTTTATTATAGGGATACAAAAAAAAAGAACACTAATGTGCTAGATACAAATGACTACTTAAATCAGAAAAATGCTGCCTGGTAGTAGCAACAATACAGAAACAGAGTACATGAAGTACTTAATAGTACATGAAGCTAACCTGACCAAACAGGATGACTTGCCTTATATGAGGGCAGTACAGTCATCCCTTGGTATCCATGGGGGATTGTTTCCAGGACTCTCCCACAGATACCAAAATCCATGGATCCTGAAGTCCCTTATAAATGGTGTAGTATTTATATATAATGCATGCACATATACTTTAAATCATCTCTAGATTACTTATAATACCTAATATAATGTAAATACTATGTAAAGAGTTGCTATACTGTATTGTTTAGGGAATAATGACAAGGGGAAAAAATCTGTATGTGTTCTGTACAGACCCAACCATCCATTTTTTTAAAAATATTTTTGATCCCTGGTTGGTTGAATCCACAGATACAGAACCCATGGATACAAAGGGCTCTCTGTATATCCAGTCAAAGAATAGCTTGTCTTATTTCTTACAATCCTTTGGCTATCATTAATATCCAGTGTCTGAAGAGAAAGTGCAGATCTTGAGATCTGTTAACTGCTAGCTCGATCTCTTAAGTACTTATCTGTTCATTAACGTAGATTCACTAAGGATCTGTATGTAAACAACACTATTAGCCTATTCAGATTATTGTCTCTACTTGAAGGTAATAAAACTGTTCCTTTAGGATTACTTTAAAAATGGCTCCTCTCTTAATTCATACTGGCCTTTCCTAAAATCATTTCAGAAAAGTGAGATTTAAAATACCCTACACTACAGAATTAGGGTAAACACAGAAATTTCTTAATCATAACAGCTGTGTTACTCTGAAGGAACTCCCTATCTTAAGGATGAAGAATCTAAACATTAACATAATAAGATATGAGGTTTTATACTTGGCAAATGAATTAATTTAAAAGTTGAATGCTACATAAATTTTTTAAGTCAACGCAAAGGGATATAACTGTAAAATCAAACACTGAAAAAGGGGGAAAGAAAACACAAAATAATTAAAGTTTAAGCTCTGAAAATATTTTGGGATTGCAATATAAAAAAGTAACAATATTTTATTACTATGGAACATATTTGTACCTGAACACATCCAGCTAACATCTCATAGAGAATGTGAGCACGTTTTTTCATCACTCTGACATCTACCATGGTAGAATCTGCACACTGACCATTTTGAATTGGATTTATAAATCTATTCCTGAACTCTTTAATGGATCCAAGCAAATTTTCCTTGATAAAGTTAACCATACAATGATCTAAGAGAGAGAAGACATTAATTCATTAAAAACTCAGAAAAACTCCCTGATGAAATACTCATGTCAAAAATGCATGCCATAAAAGCATTAGAACTAAGCTACAAAGAAAGAACATCAAGTACTGAATAAACATTGGTAATAAGGCTGATCTAGAACTAGATTACCTAAATCAGATGAGAAATTGAACTAAAAATCATCCCTAAATACTAGGCATGAATGTTTTAAAAGAAAAACTTAAGGACATTTTATTCTAACTCATTATTCTTTATAACAGATATGAAGTACAAAACAAGTGGTCAGTCTATCACTCTAACCATGATTTTATGGTCAGTGAGGGTACTGTGTGAAGAAAACAGATACTGAATCAAAATGATAAAAGTAGGTAATAAGTTACTATACCAAAATTTATATTAACTGATTCAGTTCCAGAAGTCCTTAATAGAGCTACCAATTGTCCTATACTATATAGGACCACAATGTGAAATAAAATTTCTATAAATAGGGTAACAGATCAGCAGAGGGAAACTAGAATAGATGAAAACAAACATAACAGGCTGGACGCAGTAGCTGATGCCTGTAATTCCAGCACTTTGGGAGGCTGAGGGAGGAGGACTGCTTGAAGCCAGCAGTTCGAGACCAGCCTGAGCAACATAGCGAGATCCTGTCTCTATAAAAAAATTTAAAAAACAGAATAATTAGCCAGGCTTGGTAGCACATGCCTATAGTCCCAGCTACCGGGAAGGCTGATGCAGGAAAATCCCTTGAGCCCAGGAGATTGAGGCTGCAGTGAGCTATGATGATGCCATTGCACTCTAACCCAGGAAACAGTGTGAGACACTGTCTCAAACAAATGAATATGAAATACAGGCTAAAGTGAAATAATAACCAGTATTACAAATAAAAAAATAGAGAACAGTTAAGTTACAATAAATATACTAACGGACTACAACAAACATAAAAATAATAAAAAGCTTTACAATAGAATGAAGAAAAAAGTAGGAGATTATAAAAGGAAATTTTTAATTTGTTACGTGCAGAATAATCTCATGTTCCCTTCTTTAGTGTCACCACACATATATGAAAATGAGGGAAATTTACAAGTCACTTCCTTGGGTTCACATTATCTGTCCTCTGCCTCAGCAAACTATCCTACCATGGATTCAGGACAGCACTTTTCCGATTTCCACCTTCCTGAAATGTTCATACGTAGCATTTTTTAAATTTCTTAACAGTACCTTCTCCAAAACTGCATGCATGTCCTTACAATATCTCTTGAGTAACAATATATGCATATGTACTTTTTAAAGCAATCACTTCTGATACTTTTGAAATATTTCAAATCTCATATTTATCTGTGAACACTCAAAATGGCACATCTCTTCGCTGTGTTTACCACTCATATTTACAAAACATCTCACTTGAAAAGTATGGTATTCTTTCAGAGTAGACTAAGATGAACTAATGCAGATCACAGTTAGGGACTAAACGACAGAAAGGCAAAAAGGCAAAAATATATCTGAGGCAATACCAATACTCTACAGCATAATCACAGATATCAACTCACACTCAATTAGGTTATTCTGAAGTGGTGTTCCTGTTAAAATAATCCTCCTCCTTGACCGTATAGAATTCATAGCTTTTGAAACAGCAGATGCTTCATTTTTTAGAATATGGCCTTCATCACAAACGACAAAGTCAGGGCCTATAAAAATGTAGAAAAACAACACTGAATTAAAATATAACAAAATAAATAAAACTGAAAACGTGATCCACTTAAGAAAGTTAATGATTTTAAAGTACTGGTCTTGTAGGAAGATAAAACAATGTGATTATAAGAGTAATTCATGTTTATCTGCTGCTATATTTGGTTAATATGGCACTAATTATTATTAATTATGTTCCAACAGTAGAGCACTAAAGTACTACTATAGGTGGTACTTTAGGTCCTCTGGAGTGAATATACAAAAATAGGCTAGAATAAAAATAATCATGAGAAGGAAAAAGATCCCCCCAACAGATTTGGAGTGTTTAAAAAAAAACAAAAACCTTTTACAATTTAAAACAGTCTGTAAAGATATTTTGGCATTAGCATATCAAATTAAAACTATTGGCAAAGACTAAGAGCAATTTATATATGCACACACAAATCTCAAAAGTTCTATTTTAATATATTTCATGTAACAAAAATGTTTATACGCCCATAATATCCTGAATGTAAAAAATTAAATCAAATTAAACTAAAACCAAAAAGACAAAAAACAAAAGTTCTATTTTAAGAAATAATATATAAATAATAGTAGACCATATAATGTTTCCCACTTAACTTATTACAAATAACTAATATCCATTGCTAAGGAAAAATTTAACTGATAAAGGAAAGCTAAAGTGGTTACTACATGGATATGGGAGGTGGTTAGAACACCTTTCTATCTATAAAAGATCTCACAGCTGAGAATGATTCTTTCAAAAGAAATACTATAGTGTTATTTCTTTTTAAATAACATATATATTGTTTGCTAAAGTATCCTACATACACAATTTACTTGGTTAACATACACACACATATTACTTAAATGTTGATTTCAACAAGAGCAGCTGTCAAACTCCCCATCCCCCACATCTGTTAAGCATTAGAGAAAATTCATCTCCATGACCTCTAAAGTAACTCCTTCAGTATGACAGATCAAATAATACAATTGTTATTCAGTATTCAGATGGGACTACACAAATAGTAAAGAAATATTTTTAAATTACTAATATATTTCCTAAAACAAAAATCTGTATCTAGCTTTGTATTAAAAGATTATGTATTATTTCTTTTATAACCGAAAACATTTTTTTCAGGTTTATAGCATTATTTGTAGGTTATCATAGGTAACTTGTATCAGTTTTAAGTTCATTCAAACTGCATATTTAACAATTTCAGTACTAGCTGACTTAGCATGAAAATCTGCCAAAGCATTTACTTGATATTCAGTAAATTCTTGTTCTGTTTGATATTGGGTTAGCAGTTTTATAAACTAACCAGTTTCTTCATTAGAGTTCTGGGAATTCTTACCCAGTTCAAAGGTATGATCTTAAAGTTATCAGACAACTGTACTTGTCAGAGTTCTTTCCATGAATCTCCTCAAAGACAAAACATTTTAGGTTTATAGTTGTTTACAACAGCTTTCAGTAAAAATATTAGAGTAAAATAATTCACTGTCTATGAATGACAAGAATTAAAATGAGCATGGTTAAAGATCTGATGAGAGTTCAACACAATGCAACTGACAAAGAAATTTCATTATGTCTGTAACATACACTATTTGAAGATAATAACTAGAATTAAGATTGATAGTGTTACACCAGGACTATCAGATTTCTAAGGAATCTTATATAATTCCTGAAACACATATTAATAACATACCCACATGATTTAAAGAAAGCTCAGTATCATTTATTACTTGACAAGCTTCCCAAACAATTTAACATACCTAACAAGGATAATTAGTTTAACATCTTTCATTTTATGAGTAGAGAACATATTATTTTATGATATTCCAGGGGCACATCTGGAAACTCCCGAAGTTATTATGAAGTAAAAAAGATCTTAATTTAAAATTTGACTTTGGAAAGTTGCCAAAAATCTCAAAGAGTTTAAGACACCTGACTAAAATAATATTACAGATAACTGTGGAACAATATTTATTTAACTAGAGTGATAATTAAAAGATTTCAAAGGCAAATAGGGAAAGCCATATAGCCATATGTACAATACAGTTGTACAAAAAGTCTTAGCTCTTTTAATAAAGAGAACTCAGTTGTCTTAAAGAAATCAAACACCTGAAAAAATACATGAAATGCAGGAAATGATCTTGATAAAATACAGAATAACTGGTTTCTAGGTCAATTACTTAAAAGGTAAAGAAAAACCTTTCACGTTTCTTAGTAAAGGCAGAGCAATATGCCAATATCACATTATCTGAAAAAAAAATCGAAAAAGCAATTCTATTTGCAACACCTACAAAAATATCTAGGAATAAACCAAGAAGGTGAAAGTTCTCTACAATGAAAACTATAAAATCTTAATAAAAGAAATTGAAGAGGATGCAAATGGAAATATATCATATGTTCATGGAGTAGAAAAATTAATATTGTTAAAATGTCCACATAACCCAAAGTGATCCTCAGATTCAATGCAATCTTTATCAAAATATAAAGGACATTTTTCATAGAAACAGAAAAAAAACATGGGAGTCTGCTAACAGAGGTTAAACTACAGTATAACGGTACAAGTTGCAGAGTTAAAATTAGCGATGAATGTTGATATATATCTCTATGTACAAACCTTGAAAGATATGCCAAATATATTATTAAATAAAAAGAAAGAGAGCTGCAGAATTACCTATATTATGATACCATTTGTTTTTAAACCACCTCAAATAGGGTGATTTTATCTATGTATACATATATGTATGTTTGTATAGTAAAGGATTAACCTTGCCTAAAGAAAGGTTTGAACTTTGCCTACAGATCTCAGGAGGTACCTCTAAAACTCTTGGAATGTCCTGCCTGATAAGTAAGTGTGCCTTTGTTTACCTGGAGGCCTTGGGACATGCCAGATAGACTGTGCTAACAATATGATCTATGGTAGGGGGCCTTGGGACATGTGGCATCTGATCACTAGAGGAACTAGAGACTAAGATCAGCCACATGGGTAGTCAATCATATCTACGTGACCAAGTCCAAACTCTAGAGGCTCAGGCAAGCATGCCTGGTTGGCAATACTCCATGAACAAATCATTTCTGGGAGAAGTAGCACTCTCTCAATGGTTCTCCTGGAAGATCACGCCTGGAACTCTCCTTGGCCCTGCTCTATATGCCTTTTCCTGTTGTTGATTTTAATCTGTATCCTTTTGCTGTAACAAACCATAACCTTGAATATAATGGCTTTTCTGAGTTCTGTGAGCTCTTATTGTGAATTACTGAATTTGAGGGTGGCTTTGAAGGATCCCTCAAACATTCTAATATAAAATACATGCTTCTGTAAGCACAAAAAATTTATAGAAGAATATATATGAAACAACAGTGGGACAAAGAGAAAGAAACTTTTACTTTTCAGTATACATCTTTTTCTTCTGTTTGTATTTTGCTTAAGAATATGCATTATTTTTGTAATCTCTTTGACATGAAAGACCTATTTGTTAGCACGGTAATAGAGGCTGAGAGAAGAAGCCCTATCCTTAGTAAGGATATCTGAGGAACAAGAAGTAAAAAGAAAGAAGAAAAGTAAATACGCTTGTTAATAACCCTGAGTCAACAAAAAAGTCAAATGATGCTATTCATATTGATAATATTTACCTAAGGTAGCAACGTATATAACATTTTCAAACATTAAAAAAATTTTAAAATAATAATTGTTAATGTTAAAAAGGAGTAAGTTTTAGTTACCTGGTAAATATATTTTCTGGAAAACCTCATTCTCAAACAATGAGATATGTATGAGGTAGTAGGTTTGAAAATATCTATAGTTAGAAATAATTTTACAGAACCTACAAGGAGAATGGCAGCTGTGAAGCTCTGGAGAGCAGAAGAAAAGGGATTTAGAGAAAGACTTGAAGAAAATTTCTTCCGTTCAAAAATTAAAGGCTGACTGAAAGAATCTGCTAACTTAAGACGGTTCAATACACTATGGAAAATCTGTCATTATTTTATAAATTTACATCAATCTGTCTTACTGCTTAAATCAAATAGTACCTTGAATTAATGTGAGCACATGCACACACACAAACACACACATGTATACATGTCAATTGATTATGTCCTCTGAAGCTAAAAATCTTGGAAAAACCTTCTAAAAACACTAATGTGAATTAGAAAACTTCACCAGATCAGCGTAAGTACATTAAATAGAAAAATATGCCTCAAAACAATTGGTAGGTTAGGGAAGAAAGGCCAAATAAAGGTTTTGTTACTATTATATTTAAATATAAGTTCTTTTCCAGTATCTTACATTGCCACCTATTGGTGAATTTTTAAAAATCAAAAATCATAAATATATTAGGCAGAAAAGTTGATGAAATGTTTGGAACTGTCCATGTAAGCCTATTTGAAATCCCTGACCCACTCAAACCAGGAGAGATAAAAAATGATTATTTATTGTCACTTTAAGCCACTAAGGTTTGGGGTGATTGTTATGACCTAACATCTCTGGTCAGCTCTAAAATTGTTTCCAATCTTAATGCATGTTCCCAATTTTTCAGGCTTCTGACCTAATAGCCTATCTTCCCAGTTGATGATATCACCTCATCTTTAAGAGTCTCATACTCAAAACTGCTTGTCTCATTATGATACTTTGCTTCCATCCTGAACTTCAATTCAGATTTTTCTTCTACATTATACCCAAACCCAGGTCTTCATATTTTCAGCTGTCATCTGTATGATTCTTCACTACCACCAATTTGCCCCAATCAGAGAAGACAAATTGGGCAAAAAATTAAACAGTAGTGGAAAACTGAGTGTTATGCTTAACAGATCCCATCTAATAAATTCAGAAGTACTTAACAGACCTGACACTTTAGACTTAGGTGGCAAAGAAAATTATATCTAAAAGATATTACTACCACTACATCCTGAAGCTTATCACAGTTTTAAGAATATTCCTATTAGTGTGTTACACATAATGGATATTACAAGATTCTTGCTGCAATGCAGATAGTTTTCCAGATATGGTGGACCAGCTATCCCCAATCCTCCTACATACTTAGTTTCACAATGAACTTCCAATAAAACCTAATGGAGAGACCAAAGCCCTGCTTTGGTTCTAACAAGTGTAACCTGAGTATTTATTTTAAAAATTAACAACAACAAAAAAACCAAAAAATAAAACCCAATGCAGAACTTACTCAACCTAATAAAAGACATCTATTAGAAACCCACAGCGAACATCATACTTAAAGGTAAAAGAATGAAAGCTTCCCCTGAGAGCAGGAACAAGACAACTGCTCTTTCGATTCATATTCAACATTATACAGAAAGTTATAGGAAGCGCGATTAGGTAAGAAAAAGAAATGAAATACATCTGGATTGAAAAGGAAGAAGTAAAACTCTCTTCACTCACAGATGACATGATCTTTTTAACAGAAAACCCTAAATAATACACAACACAAACAAAAAATATTAGAACTTATAAATGGACTCAGCAATGTTACAGAATACAAGATCAATATACAAAAATCTGTTGAATTTCTATACACTTACAATGAACAATCTGAAAATGAAATTAAAACAATTTCATTTATGATAGACTCAAAATGAATAAAATACTTATGAATAAATTTAAGAAAAGAAGTGCAAGACTTGTACACTAAAAACTACAAACACGGCCGGGCGTGGTGGCTCATGCCTGTAATCCTAGCACTCTGGGAGGCCGAGGCGGGTGGATCGTTTGAGCTCAGGAGTTTGAGACCAGCCTGAGCAAGAGCGAGACCCTGTCTCTACTGAAAAAAAAAAAAGAAAGAAATTAGTTGGACAACTAAAAATACATAGAAAAAAAATTAGACAGGCATGGTGGCGCATGCTTGTAGTCCCAGCTACTCTGGAGGCTGAGGCAGGAGGATTGCTTGAGCCCAGGAGTTTGAGGTTGCTGTGAGCTATGCTGATGCCATAGCACTCTAGCCCAGGCAACAGAGTGAGACTCTGTCTCAAAAAAACAAACAAACAAAATAACTACAAACATTACAGAAAAGAATTAAAGACCTAAATAAATGGAAAGACATTGCATGTTCATGGATGGGAATATTTAATATTGTTAAGTCAGTACTACTCTCCAAATTGATCTACAGATTCAGTGCAATCTCTAACAAATCCCAGCTGGCTTACTTGTGGAAATACGTAAGCCAATCCTCAAATTCATATGAAATTGCAAGGGACCTCAAATGGCAAAATATCTTGAGAAAGAAAAATAAAGCTGTAAGACTCACCACCTTCCTGATTTCAAAATTTACTACAAGGTCACAGTAATTAAAACAGTGTCACAGTGGCATAAGGACAGACATATGTTAATAGACCAACAGAATAGAACTGAGAGCCCAGAAACAACCATATACATCTATGGTCAATTTGTTTTCAACAAGAGTAGCAAGACCCATCAATGGAGAAAGAATAGTCTTTTCAAATGGTGCTAGGACAACTGGATATCAAACTGGAAAAAAAAGGAGTTGGACACTTACCTCACACCATACCAAAAAATTAACTCAAAATGAGCCATAGACAAAAATGTAAAAGCTAAAACTATAAAACACTTTAAAAGAAAACAGGTACAAAAATTTATGACCTTGGATTAGGCAATGAATTCTTCGATGTGCACTAAATGCACAAGCAACAAAAGAAAAATTAGATGAATTGAACGTAATCAGAATTTTAAAATTTGTGCATAAAAGTATGATATAAAGAAAGTAAACAGACAACTCACAGAATGGGAGGAAATATTTGCAAATTGTGTGTGTGTGTGTGTGTGTGTGTGTGTGTGTTATAGGTACAGTATCCAGGTAACATAAAGAACTCTTGTAACTCAATAATAAAAAGAAAAATAACCCAATTACAAAATGGGCAAAAGACTTGAAGAGACATTTCTCCAAAGATGATAAACATGAATGGCAAGATGGCTAATGTGCACCTCTTCCTTGGAGAAGAATCAAGGTATCAATTAGATAGCCATACTTCAAATAGATCATTTGGGAAAGAACACTTGAATGTAACAGAGAGGTAACAGGAGACACGCAGGGTGAAGGAAGGGAAACGGGGCTGCCTGCTTGGGGTTGCTGAGAGCCTTGAGTGGCCACCAGATAAGTGAGAGACCCTTGGGGCCCACGCTCCCATCTGAGACTTTTACAATTACAACTACAGAAGAGAGCTCCTCAGCCTCCACAGGCCTCCTGACTGGCACAGGGAGCTGCCTGGGGATCACACATAGGCACTGCTCAAATTTACATGGATTTCCACAGGCTTCAGAACTCAGGGCACCTGCAGGGCAGAGCCATTCTGGAAGCCCTGCCCAGAGAGGGAGATGGCAACCCGGGCACTCTCACGCACCCCAAAGACAAGTTCTGCCACTGCAGCTGTAGGCAGCTATGGGACTGAGGAGCAGTCAGACCACAAACCTCACACCTTTTGACTTTCCTTCAGAGCTGTCTGCCTGGCTGCCCCCACAGAGAAGGGCATGTCCATACTGGTAGTCGGTCCACAGTGCAACTACCTCGCTGACCGCCTCAGTGTTCCACAGGAAGTCTAGGACCAGCCCACCATTCCCTATCACAGCACTTAAATTCAGGGGCCTGAGGATAGGCCCTCTGGCCTGACCCTGTCCACCCAGGACTCAAAGGCATTGATCAAGGATATAGGGAGAAGATTTGCAATCTGATCTCAGATGGGGAAGGAGCCCCCACAGTCAGAACTGAGAAAAGAGTGTAGCGTGGGATCACACCGGAGCAGGGCACCCCTCTCTTTACAAGAACAAGGGAAGGGTGTGCCGGAGATTTTGGTTTCTAAAACGAAGGATGAAAGGCTTGCGGTTTCTGTCCTAGATGAGGAGGCTTATGGCCTGGGGCGGCTTCTCCACTTGAATGCAGACTGCTTGGGACTTGCCTAGCTGGTATGGCCTGCTGCCCGTGGCCAGACTCTGGAGGGAGAGCCACCAGGTCAGGGCAGTGGGACCTGAGCAGGTCCCACTATTGCCTGCTGAGCTGTGGATTTGATACCTGCACTCTTATGTTTACTGCAGCATAATTCACAATCACGAAGCTATGAAATCAACCTAAGTGCCCATCAATGAGTACATAAAGAAAATGTGTGTGTATACACACACACACACATACACACCACGCAATACTACTCAGTCATAAAAAAGAATGAAATGTCTTTTGCAGCTACTTGGATAGAACTAGAGGCCATTATCTTAAGTAAAGTAACTCAGGAACAGTAAATCAAGTACTACATGTTCTCACTTGTAAGTGGGAGGCAAGCAAGGGGTCATACAGAGTGGAATAATGGACATTTGAGACTCAAAAGGGGGTAGGTTTGGAAAGGGGTGAGGGATGAAAAATTACCTATTGGGTACTATACAGGTGATGGTAAACTAAAAGCCCAGACTTCACCACTATACAACATATCCATGTAACAAAACTTCACTTGTACTCCCTAAGTCTATTGAAACAATAAATAATAGAAGATAAACACATAGCCAACAAGCACATGAAAAATGCTTGACACCATTAGAAATTAGGGAAACATAAATCAAAACCACAATGAGACACTACTTCACACATACTAGGATGGTGATAATAACAAGTGTTGGCATAGATGTGGAGAAATGTGAACCTTCACACACTGCTAGTAAGAAGATCAAATGGTGCAGCCAGTGTAGAAAACTGGCATTTCATCAAAAGGTTAAACGTGGAGTTACCATGTGACCCAGCAATTCCATTCCTAAGTATATACGTAAAAGAACCAAAAAACAGAAAACAGATGTTCAAATAAAACTTGTACATAAATGTTCACAGCAGTATTATTGACAACAGCCAAACAAAAGTGGAATCTACCCAAATGTCCATCAACTGATGAACAGATAAACAAAATGTGGATATTATCCACACAAGGGAATATTATTTGGTAGTGAAAAGGAAATGAAGTACTCATACATGCTACAATGTGGATCAACCTTGAAAACATTAAGCTAAGTGAGAGAAGACAGATATTGTATGATTCTGTCTTTATGAAATATCCAGAAATATTTTAATTAACATTCAGAATAGGCCAGTCCATAGACACAGAAAATAGGTTAGTAGTTACCACAGGATGGGGGGAATAACCATTTAGAAAGACTTACTTATACATACAGGACTTCTTTTCAAGGTTATGAAAATGTTCCAGAATTCAATGGAATAGTTGTGATGGTTACACGACACTGTGAGTATACTAAATGCCGCTGAATTGTACACTTTAAAATGGTTAAACAGTGAATTTTATGTTATATACATTTCACCACAATTTTTAAAAACTCTAACCATTAAATTATATGTGGGAAACTGTAGACTAACAGGTTACCACTATGAACAATAAATGCTTAGAATGATTAGAATGAATTAAAGTATTAATCATTAAACTAGTTATTTTATGAAACAAAAATCCAATTATAGTAATGAGGTTATAAAAAGATTACTATTCATTTGTCAAAACCCACTAAATGCTGCATTGAAAACAATAAACTTAATACATGTAAACAATAAAATATATTAATAGGAACTGACCTATATAACTTTGGAAAATGATATTTTAACTAGAAATTATAAAGCCACAGATAAAAGCAATCATACAAAAACACGGTATTCTAGTTGGTAAATTTGTTTCTCACATAGGTATGGATTGACAATTCTGAAACTACTTTACATGAATAATGAGGAAGAACAGATAAGTAAATGGATGGTGGATGGTGGGAGCCACGATCCTCATTGTTGGAATGGCAAGTTACAGATTAATTAAAAAAAGAAGGCTAAATGAACCCTGTGGTACTGGATTAGAGTTGAAGACACCATTATGAAATCATATTTAATGTATACACATACACATACACACACAGATATGTGGATTAATACATATACACATATCATCTGTCTACTGAGAGGACCTAGTAGCAATGACACTTCAGGAACAACAAACACACCCAGTGCCCAGATCATGGTTTGTAAATGCCATTTTCTATAAAAAGAACCATGGCATCTTAGAGAAATGGCTGATTCTGGGGCCAGGAAAATATAACATGAACCTGGAGCATCTTGTAGTACCAGAAAGTAATGAAGTGCTCAAAACCCAAAAGGATGGGGGGGAAATCAAAAGAACACAGGAACTAAACTAAAAAGAGCTCCCTATGGCCAAAGTGAAATAATTTGAGGAATAAAATAAATAACACAGTATTATAGTCTAATATATAAACTAAAAATAGATGAGCCTATATTGATATAAATCAATGACCGAATAAATGGGAAAGAAGGATACATCTTTCTTAAAGAAAAAATCCAAATATTATGTGAAGATACTGCCCACTTTAGGAGATGGAGCTTAATTTCTGCCCTCCTCCCATTAGAGTAGGCCAATTTAGTGACTGGCTTCCAATGAACAGAACAGGGACAGGTAAAAATAGCAACTCTGTAGGAAAGAAACCTGGCAAACACTACCTTAACCAAGTGATGAAAGTTAACATCACCCGTGATGCCATGTGGATATCATGTACTCCCTGATATGTGACAAAAAGGATACTTCACCTCTGGTATAGTCTTTCAAAACCTATAATATCATTCTAATCACAAGAAAAACTATAAATTCAAATTAGTGAACACTCTATAGGATATCTACCTCAACAGTACTCCTCAAGACAGATGAGATAATGAAAAATAAAGAGAGAGAAACAGTCACATACCAGAAGACACTGCAGATGTGACAGGTAAATGCAACATGGTACCCTGGATGGAAAAACTGGTGAAATCCAGATAAAGTGTGGAGTTTAGTTAATAACGTGTCAATTTCTTAGTTTTGACAAATCTACCATGGCAATGTAAGATGTTAACAATGAGGGAACTGATCGGGCTCGATGGCTCATGCCTGTACTCCCAGCACTTTGGGAGGCTGAGGTGGGAGGATCGCTTGAGCTCAGGAGTTTCAGACCAGCCTGAGCAACAGTGAGACCCTGTCTCTACCAAAAATAAAAAAAAAATTAGCCAGACGTGGTGGTGTGCGCCTGTATTCCCAGCTACTCGGGAGGCTGAGGCAGGAAGATCGTTTGGGCCTAGGAGTTTGAGGCTGTGGTGAGCTGTGATGACACCACTGCACTCTACCTGGGACAACAGAGACAGACTCCATCTCAAAAAAATCAAAAAACAAAAAAATTCAATGAGTAAAGTGGTGGAAGTTGCAGAGTATATGGGAACGTTCTATGCTATTTTTTCCACTTTTCTATAAATAGAAAATTATTCCAAAATAGGCCAGGTGCAGTGGCTCACATCTGTAATCCTAGCACTCTGGGAGGCCAAGGAGGGAGGATTGCTTGAGCTCAGGAGTTCAAGACCAGCATGAGCAGGGGTGAGACCCCATCTCTATCAAAAACAGAAAAATTAGTCAGGCATAGTGGCACATGCCTATTGTCCCAGCTACTCAGGAGGCTGAAGCAGGAGGATCACTTGAGCCTAGGAGTCTGAGGTTGCAGTGAGCTATGATGACACCACTGCACTCTACCCAGGGCGACAGAGCAAGACGAAACGAAATGAAACGAAACGAAACGAAACGAAACGAAAAGAAAAGGGAAAGGAGAACACAAGAGAAGAAGAAAGAAAATTATTCCAAAATAAAACATTTTCTAAAATGTCACTAAATGATAAATGATAAAGGTACCCTTCATGTTAAGAGCTTTAATTTCTTTTTTTCTTCATTTTCTCATGAAAAAATAAGCACACTAAGCACCTGAAATTACTTTCAGTTGTTCCAAGGAAACCTTATAAAAACTCTGCTGCAATGATGCTAGTCACTAGTTTATGGTTCTCCAACAATAAATGAACCACAGGGTTTTTAGATACCTACTTTAATCATTAGAAAAAGATAAACTTATTTTTAGGCCTTAACTTTACAATAGCAAAAAGTTACTTTGGTATAAAGCCTCAATAATGTCTTGAAGTAATATATGACAAGATAACATTTGAAGAAAAAATTTGTACACACAATAATCTTAAATTAAAAAAAATAATTTTAGTTTTATAGATAGTACAATCTGCTGCTTTTCCAAGTGGCAAATAAGAATGAAATATTTGGCTTTCACATCAGATTACCGTCATGTACGGATTGACAGTATTGCAAATATTAACCATAATGATGGCCCTTAAAAGGACAAGAGAAGCAAGCAGCAATTCTTCTAATGACATGAAGTTGGAAAGAGACTTAAGAATTGTTTTCAGAGAATGGACAGACCTCTTACCACCTAATATTTACAAAGTTGGAAGAATCTTCAATTATGACACGGGCGTCTGATGCATTTTTAATTGTTTACAAGGTATCCCCTGAAAACCCCAAACACTTCTAGACTCAGTAAATAAATTTGGAATACCTGGCAACATTAAAAGTGATTTTATCTCACTGAAATACTAAAAATTTTAAAAAGGCAAAAACCTGAAGGATAAACAAAATAAAGACCAGCTACTCAGTAGTTGCCAAATTAGTATTTGTTAAATAAAATATAAACACATTTTTAATTCAATTTACTTCTTTATGTCAGTGTCTATTAATACCTTACCGGGATCAACCAAAGCTTTGTTAAATATTTCTTTAAGTTTCCGACTCTTCACATTCCTTCCTTGAGCAAGATTTCTGTACATCTCATAGCCTATGATCATAACACCACCATCTTCTTGCCACCTCTGCAGCATGTAGCTTCTCTCCTGTGGACGTTTCACAGTTGCTAATTCAGAGACCTTGGTGGGAAAATAAGGATTTTTAAAAGTAGCTATTAAAAATGTATGAGTACTAAATATTACCATTGAAATACACATTATTGGTAATTAAAAATCTTTCTTACTATATCAATTCCATACGATTATTTTAACAGAAAACATTTAAAATATGATACCTCAAGCTTCTCATCATCTTTTAATCCCTCTTGCCACTTCTCAAATTCATTCATCCAGTTCAAAGCAGTATTAAGAGGACAAACCACTAAAGCTGTGCTGAAATCCAATTTGTCACACAAAAGAACTGTATGAAGAAAACTTACCACCTACAAAAAAAACATTAAGTTGCCATCTTCATTTCAATATCCAAAAAAATTAATAAATCAAGCAGCCTTACATCTTAATACCTTTGTTTTGCTTTAAACAATAAAAAACCAACCAAAAAGTCGTAATTTCCAAACGAGGCAAATTATAGGGAAAGAGATATATCATAGTAAAATGAGAAAGTTTGACTAGATGATATATAATGCCCTTCCAATGCTAAAATCTCCATGATTCTAAGATCAACATGAATGATATGTCACCACACTACAATAGCTACTAAGTCCCTGGTCTCCACAGACTGTCCCTACAGCCTTTCAGAAAATAGTACTGCCCATTTAAAAGAGAATTGTGCTATACAGAACTTTTCCATTTGAACACGTTCTGACTCACTGAATCTATGATAATTATTTTATGGTTTAAAACTACATATGTACTCACTAATCTAATATCTCTGGTACAACTCTGGCCATTTAGAAATACAATTTTAACAGTGAAAAAATTTTTACTGTCTCATTCCTATACCATCATAGACAGTTAAAAGTTATAAAGTTAATTTCCCACCTCAGTCTTTGCAGTTTTTATTGGCCATACCTGTAATCCCCACTGCCTCACTTCATTAAGATCTCTACTCAAACATCACCTCCTACAAGATGCCTTCCCTAACTCAGTATCTTTCCTTAACACTTATTTTCTGAAAGTACGTATTTCATACTTTATTTGATTAGCAGCTCTCTCCTCCACTATAAGCTTCTTGAAGAGAGATTTTGTTATTCTTGTTCAATGCTTTATCTTTAGCTCCTACAACTGTGCCTAAAACATAGTAGAATCCAATATATATTAATATATGCACAAAATAGGATATCTTCATATTCTTTAGTACTTACCTGTAAAGTCTTACCAAGGCCCATGCAGTGAGCAAGAATGCATCCTGAACCTGGAGATTTCTTTGTTTTCTTCACAGATTCACAGCAGCAATCCCACATAAACTGAACACCTAAAAATGACAGCTTCATTAAATTAAATTTAAAGGTCCAAGTTAAAAACCTTCCTTTATAAATATATCACAAACAACCAAAACTACTAAGACATAGTGTTTAAAAACATAGAACTAAAAAATGTCTTAAATGTAAATGGGATGATTTTTCTGCTAAGGTAAACTAGAAATAAGTGAACACAAACACACAACAGGGTGACTTTCCTTCATTCATCTTATCTAAGCTGTCAAAGCAGACATTCTCTATTCCCTGACATGGGTCAAAGAGATATAAGAATACTCTAAAATAGAAACTTTATCTGAAGAGGAAACCAGCTTCCTATCAAATATACCTTCAAGTTTATTGAATCAATCAGGAAAAAAAACCTAGAAGATAATTTATCATTTCTCCATTTATTCAATAGTAAAGACTGAGCCAGAAAGGGGGCTGGCCACCTAAGAAGTAGGAACTATAGAACTTCCCTTATGAATTAATTCACATAAACACTCAAAACTGATTTAGTGATTCTAATCTAGCAAAGCAGAGGGTAGGGACAGTTTGGTGTCTTTCTAATATCAATGTAGGAATATTATTTAATAACACCTAAAAATGTAGAAAGAGCATTTCCTGAAGAAGGCTTTTAGCAAACTGTACTTCTTCCTACCGGCTGCCTGTCCTTAGCCAACTACTGCAGACCAGGTGAAATCAACCTGTAATATATACCAATTTGTAAATAGCACTTCCTTCCCCTTTTATAACACTCATTATGTTTGGAATCAGCCCATTTTGTTTTTCCTCATTTGTTTATAAGTTTCACAAGGGCAGGGGGATAGTGTATTTTTGCTCACCAATGTACCTCCAGTGCTTAGCAGAATATGAGCAGACGTTCTACCTCATACCCAATTGCAGGTAGAATTTAACTAAAAATTATCAATCATCTAACAGTTTCTTACCATCTACTTGATGGGGTTTCAATTTAATAACCATATTTCTATGAACCTGCACTAAAGGTTCTTTGGTTTCTTCGTCTTCATCCAAAACCAACTTGGTTGTTATTGGACATTTGGTGGGTGAAGCATCTTCAATTTCTATCACCTATAAGAAAGGGAGTTGTTGATAGTTAAGTTCATAGAATCTTTGAAGCAACGGTCAGTCTTACCAAGGGAGACTTTCCAAAATATAGACACATTTACTACCACACCACACACCCAATATGTTGGGTCAATAAAGCCAGGACAGAGCCCAGTTTACATCGAAATGAAAATCAAAAACCTCCACAGGACTTTAAATCACTGTGCTAATGCCAGTAATTTAGCTCAATGATTCTCACCCTGGATATCTCAACACATATATGTTAGGTAGAGTTGTGAAAAAAGTGCTAAAAACTACTCTGTGCGACCACCATTAAAATTTGAATAGACATGTGGCTCCCAACCAGGGATAGTTCTACACTTCTAGAGGACAACTGAAAATGTATAAGATCATCTATCGTTGTCACAATTGGTGACATTTGGTATTTAAGGTAGGAGGAAGGGAAGGTGAATATAAAACATAATATAATGTGAAAGACAGTCTCAAACAAGAACTCTCCCACTTAAGATGTCAACATAATTCCTACTGAAAAACACTGTGAATGTTGTGAAAGGGAAAAAACATTTAGAAACACTGGTTTCAGAACCATAGGCTCAAAAATCATGACAGAAATGTAAAATATCTTCTAATTACAAAAGGAAAACAATTATGGACAGTTTCTTGTTTAAAATAAAACTGAATGAGACATGCATACATGGCCACAAGTATGTGTATCTGTATATTTTTTGCTGTCTTATCCTAATTTCCATCTATTACATATTATACTCCGTAACTGTATAAGATAGGTACAAGTATTACTATTTTGCAGCTGAAAAAACCTGAGGGATAGAGAAGTTAAGCAACTGGCACAAGGTCATACAACTATTAAGTATTGTAACACTAAGATTATACCCAGAGAGCTGGCCTCCACAGTCAATGCTCTTAACCAATATAAAATACTACTTTAATACAAGAAATAGAGAGGGAGGGGCAAGGTGGCAGACAAGAAGCAACACGCTTGCCTCTCTCAAGGAGAGGAAAAGATGCAGGTGGATGCCCACATACGGACGGGCCTTCTTGGAAAGAGCATTTTAAAACACCAGTCAAAGTGAAGGAGAAGGTGACAAGGCAATTCATTCTGTAAGACTGGAAGGGGATTTGAGCAGCAAAAGCATCACAGATACCACCTGAGAATTCCTGCAGGGAGTGCCTCTGCGGGACCTGGGCAGCGGGAAATCCCTGACAGCCTCAGTTGCAGCCCCAGCTGCAGTCCCAACCCTGAGACACACCCCTCGCCCCGCCACAATGCCAACAGCCCCACACAGCTCTAGCTCCATGGTTCCCTGCTGCTATCCAACTACACAGCCTCACCCACATAGCTCCAGCCCTGCCTTAAAGACGCAGCTCTGGCTCTTGCTGCCTGGCCACCAGCCCCATCCCCCACTTTGCCCTCTGAGGCTCTAACACTATTGCCAGGCCCTGCAGCTCTGCCCAAGGCTCCTCCACTGCTGAAGGCACTGTGGCTCCACGCCTGAGGCTCTAGCGCTGCCACCAGGCCCCTAGACCCAGCTCCAAATCTCCCCGCTGCTATCCAGCCCCATGACCCTGCCCTCAAGGCTCCCACTTGTCACTGCGTTGTGGTCCAACACTCAGTCATGGCCCTGCCGGCCTCAAGCCGCCATCACACCTGGATCCAGTTCAAACAAATGTCTATAGCCCGGACACCCACGATCACTGCCTTGATAGCCTCGCCCAGCTGCCACCGTCACATCCATGGAAAGACCCAGGCAGAGCAATCCCTAGCAACATCAGACCCAATGGAGAAGGACTTGCCCAGCCCTCAAGTCGAGCTTCCAACAGTGGCTTGGGGGATAAGCCACCACACCGCACGAAGCTCATCCAGAAGTGACTTGAACTGTGATAATCACAGGGGACAGGACAAAAACAAACATCTGCATTACAGGCTCTCAGTGTGCCCATCCCTCCCCTGCCAGGTTAATCGTCCAGAGTTAAGACACAAAAGCACTATCTGGGGACCTCTCCTTCTTCTAAGTAGGAGACTTCCCAGCAAAGGAGAGCAGGTGCATGGCAAACCTATCAGCCCTGAGCTGGGAGAAGAGGATTCAGATGAGAAGAAATCAGAAAAAGAACTCTGGCAACATGAAAAACAATACAGTTTGACACCACCAAGGGATCACAATGGATCCACAGCAATGGACTCCAATCAAAGAGAAACTGTTTAAATGTCACAAATAGAACTGAGAATATGAACGATAAATAAGATGAATGGAAGTGAAGAGAAAGTTTAAAACCAACACAAAGAAGCCAAAAAAATATTTCAGGATGTCAATGAAAACAATGAGAAAGTCACCAGAGAGCTAGATAACATAAGAAAGAATCTAAAAGAAATTAAAGAAATAAAAGAGTCATTTGGGGAATTTCAAAATACAGCAGAAAGCTTCAACAACAGGCTAAACCAAGGAGAAGAAAGAATCTCAGAGCTTGAAGACAAGGCTCATGAACTGTCAGTCAAAGATACAGAAAAGAAAATAAAAAAATAATGAACAATCACTCAGAGAAATATGGGACTATGTCAAATGAAATAACATGAATTATAGGTATCCCTAAAGGAGAACAAGAAAAAGCAAAAATCATGGAAAATCTATTTGAGGGGATTATTGAGGAAAATTCCCCTGGTATTGCCAGAGAGGCAGATATCCAGACACAAGACAGTCTTCAAATACTGAGAAGAATTGTATCAAATAGGACATCCCCAAGATACGTGGTCATCAACTTGGCCAAAGTCAAACAAAGGAGAAAATTCTACAAGCAGCAAGACGAAAGCAAAAAATAACCTACAAGAGAACACCCATCAGGCTAACAGCAAACTCCTCAGCAGAGACCTTATGAGCCAGAAGGGATTAGGGCCCCATTTTTAGTGATCATAAACAGAACTGCAACCCAAAAATTCTGTATCCTGCAAAAATAAGTTGCCTAAATGATGGATAAATAAAGACTTTTCCAGACATACAAACACTAAGGAAATTTGTCACTACCAGAGTGCCCTACAGGAAATATTCAGAACTGCATTATGCATGGAACAGCATCATAGATACTCATCAGTGTAAAAACAACCAAAACTTAAAGCTCACAGATCTTAAAAGACAACAGCACAAGAGGGAAAACAAAACAATAAGGTACCACCCAACATAATGAAGAGAACCGTAGCCTACATATGAATACTAACACTCAACGTGAACACTCTGAAAGCCCTAGTTAAAAGACACAGACAGGCCGGGCACGCTGGCTCACGCCTGTAATCCTAGCACTCTGGGAGGCCAAGGCGGGCGGATTGTTTGAGCTCAGGAGTTCGAGACCAGTCTGAGCAAGAGTGAGACCCCGTCTCTACTAAAAATAGAAAGAAATTAATTGGACAGCTAAAAATATATAGAAAAAAAATTAGCCGGGCATGGTGGCGCATGCCTGTAGTCCCAGCTACTCGGAAGGCTGAGGCAGAAGGATCACTTGAGCCCAGGAGTTTGAGGTTGCTGTGAGCTAGGATGACACCACGGCACTCATTCTACCCCGGGCAACACAGTGAGACTCTGTCTCAAAAAAAAAAAAAGACACAGACTGGCTGAATGAGTGAAAAACACAACCAAAGTATCTGCTGTATCCATAAAACACATCTAGCCCAAAAGGACTCACACAGAATCAAGGTGAAGGGATGGAAAAGAATATTCCATGCAAATGCAAAATAAAAGTGAGCAGGTGCAGCCATTCTCATATCAGATAAAACAGACTTTAAATAAACAATGGTAAAAAAAGAAAAGGATGGTCATTATAATGGTAAAGGAAGTAATTTAACAAGTAAATGTAACAATCCTAAATATATATGCAAATAACGCAGGAGCTCCCAGATTCATAAAGCAAATTCTACTAGATCTAAGCAAAGAGACTTCGATAATTTCCAGGGACTCCGATACCCCACTGACAGTACTGGACAGATAGATCGCCGAAGCATAAAATCAATCCAGGAACACTGGACCTAAATGGGACTCTACAACAGATGGACCTAACAGACATTTATATAACATTCTCCCCAAAATGTGCTGAATATACATTCTTCTCATCAGCACATGGGAAATTTTCCAAGACTGATCATATCTTAGGTGACAAAACATGTCTCAGCAAATTTAAAAAAACTGAAATTATGCCATGTATCTTTTCAGACCACAGTGGAATAAAGCTAGAAATCAATTCCAAGAGAAACACTCAGATCTACACAAAGTCATGGAAATTAACCTGCTGAACAATCCTTGGGTCAATGATGAAACTAAGATGGAAATCAAAAGATTGCTCAAACTCAACAACAAAGAAGATGCAAGCTATCAGAATCCATAGGATACAGTAAAAGCAGTCACAAGGGGAAAATTCATAGCCTTAAATGCCTACATAAAGAAGACAGAAAGATAAAAGATTAACACCCTAAAGTCACATCTCAAGGAACTAGTAAAAGAACAGCAAACCAAACCCAAAGCCAGCAGGAGAAAAGAAATAACATGCCAGCATTGTGGCTGATGCCTGTAACCCTAGCTCTTTGGGAGGCCAAGGTGGGAAGATCACTTGAGGCCATGAGTGCAAGACCACCCTGATCAAGAAGAAGACCGCTTCTCTACAAAATTAGAAAAATCAGCTGCTGTGGTGGCACATGCCTATAGTCCTAGCTACACAGGAGGCTGAGGCAGGAGGATCACAAGAGCCTAGGAGTGTGAGGTTGTAGAGAGCTATGATGACGCCACTGCACTCTAGTCTGGGGGACAGAGCCAAGGCCCTGTCTCAAGAAAACAAAAAACAAAAAATCAAATAACAAAGCTCAGAGCAGAACTAAATAAAATGGAAAACAAAAAAATAATACAAAGGATCAATGAAACAAAAAGTTGGTTCTTTGAAAAGATAAACAAAATCAGACCTCTAGCTAGTTTGATCATAAATTGAAAAGAAAGGATCCAAATAGGCTCAATCAGAAATGAAAAAGGAGATATCACAACTGATACCACAGAAATAGAAAATATCATCCATAAATACTATGAAAATTTCTACACACTTCAACTAGAAAACGTAAAAGAAATGGATAAATTCCTGGAAACACACAATCTCCTAAGATTCAAAGTAGGAAGAAATTGAAATTTGAACAGACCAATAACTGGAAGTGAGAATGAAGCAGTAATGAAAAATTTCCCAACAAAATAAAAACCCCAGACCAGACGGATTCACAGTCAAATTCTACTGGATTCACAGCAAAATTCTACCAGACCTACAAAGAAGTAGTAGAACCTATCCTACAGAAATTATGCCATAACATTGAGAAGGAGGGAATTCTCCCTAACCCATTCAATGAAGCCAGTATCACCTTGATACCAAAGCCACGAAAGGACACAACAAATAAAACTACAGATTGATACTCCTTATGAATATAGATACAAAAATCCTCAACAAAATACAAGCAAACTGAATTCAACATCACATCAAAAAGATAATTCACCATGATAAAGTTATGTGAGAAACCCTAACTAAACCCTAGCTAGAGAACAGAAGGAAAAAATACAGATTAGAGCAGAGATGAATAAAATAGCTCATGAATAGATAAGACAGATATATAATAAAGCAAACACAGAAAAATGTTAAGAAATGAAGAAGTCAGGTGGTAGGTACATTAGTGTTCATTATTACAGTTCTTTCTGTATATTTACAAATTTTCATAATAAAATTGGGGAAAAAACAAAAGTACTAGAGAAAAAGATGAGAAAAGATATGCCATGTATTATTCAAAAACAAATGTATACACTTAAGATTTGTGCATTTCACTGGAAGTAAATTTTACATAAAAAGGAAAACATATAAAGAAATATTAAACTCCAGTGTATGTTTTTGTCTGGTTTGTCAAAGATTAGACGGCTATATATGGACGGTTTTATATCTGGGTTCTCAGTTCTGTTCCACTGGTCAATGGCTCTGTTTTTACGCCAGTACCAAGCAGCTAATGATATTCATGCTAAAGCATTTGGGTTAAATGAAATGTCTGCAATTTACTTTGAAATGAATAAAAAAATGTACTGATGTACAGAAATTGGTAGAGAAATAGGAATGTAATAAAGCAAATATAGTAAAATATTAATGGAAAAATCTAGGAAGTGATTTCAGGGTAAATCACTGAAATTCTTAGAATCTTGCTGCATGTTTGAAATTTTTCATAAGATGTTGGAAAAGAAAGATGGTGTGGCTACATTATTATCATGTGAAGTAGACTTCAGATAAAGGAAAATAACCAGACACACAGAAAGACATTACGTGTTGTTAATAGGTGAATTCACCAGAAAGATGTAACAATCCCAAATGTACATGTACCTAACAAAAGAACTTCGAAACACATGAAGCAAAATCTGAAAGAACTGCAAGGAGAAAGAAATACATCAACAATTATAGTTGGAGACCTCAACACTCTCCTAATTAGACAGAATACCACTAAAAACATAGAAGAACTGAATATAATCAACCAACAACACAAACTAAGCAAAATTTATAGAATATTTCACCCAAAAACAGCGGAATATAAACATGGAACACCCACCAAGACAGACCATCTTCTGGCTCATAGGAAATTAAAAAAAGATTATGAACACAGTAAAAACAAACACAAAATACTAAAAGGTGTAAGATGTAGTGTTTAAGCAGTATGTACAGTCACAAATTTTACACCTTTAAATGTATGAAGGAAGATCTAAAATCCACTTTCAGTAGCTAGAAAAAGAAGAGCAAATTAAATGCAAAGAAGGATGAACATAAACAAAATAAGAATGGAAATCAATGAAATAGAAAGATCAAACAACAGAGAATATCAGTGAAACCCAAAGCTGGTATTTTTGAAAAGATAGTAAAATTGCTCAACCTCTAAACACACTTATCAAGAAACAAAGATATATAAATTACATAAAGCAGAAATGAAAGATGGGACATCATGGCAGAGCCTACAAACAAAGGATAATGAGGGACTATTATAAACAAATTTATATGAATAAATTTGACTACTTAAATGATGGACAAATTCCTTGACACACTGCCACACTAGGAAACTAATTTTTTTTCTTTGGGCCATAGTGTTTTATTATGACAATAAGAATAAAAACTTCAAAAACAAAACGATCCTTTCTAATTTAATGAAAAGTTTGTTATTTTTTATTGTTTCTTGTGTGTGAGTTATATGCAACTTGAAAAGTAGTTCACACACGGCTCCCAAGGTGAAGAGACGTGTGAGTTACATATGCTTCGTGAGGCCCTGGACTCAAAACTAGCATGAGTTAAATACAACTCACATAGTAGTTAATATGTTAAAGACAAAATTTAGCAAAACAGACCTAAGAAAGAAAAGATCAAAACAGTCCTACATGTATTACAGAAATGGAATCTATTTTTTAAAAAATGAAAACCTCAGGCCCATTGTTTCACTGGAGCACTCTATCAAACACATAAGAAAAAATATAATTTTTATCTTATAAATATTCTTTAAGAAGACAAAGGAGAAAAAAATTACTTAATAGGTACAATGTGTACTATTCAGATAATGGTTACACTGTAAGTCCAGACTTTACAACTATGCACTATATCCATGTAACAAAACTATACCTGTACCCTCTAAATCTATGAAAATAAAAATAAATAAATAGAAAGATGATAAAGGAGGTGGGAAGACTTCCTATTCACTTTATATGAAAACACTATTACTCTGATACCAAAAGCAGACAAATGGCATTAGAAGAAAAAGAAATCTAGCCTTCTTGAGGAAGAAGAGTGGCAAGGCAGAAAAGAAAAAAAAAAGAAAGAAAACAAATCTAGCCTTCCTACTTAACACTGAGATAAAAATCCTATTGAAATATTAGCAAATCTAAAACAACAATATATAAAAAGGACTAATATACCATAACCAAACAAGATTTATTCTAGGAATGCAAGACTGATTTTCTAGGTCACTCCAATAGATGCATTAAAAAGTATTTGAAGAAATTCAGCATCTATTTATAATTTAAAAACAGAAGTAAATGATAGACTAGAAAGTAATTAGCAAAATGATTTTTCCTTACATACAACATGAATGTACATGTAAACATCCTAAAGAATTTACCAAAAACACTGTTAGAACTATTAAGTAAATTTAGCAAGGTCTCAGGACACAAGGTCATTATGCCAAAATTACTTGAAATTGCATTTCCTATAACATCAAACAAAGTGATAAATTTTAAAAAATATGTAGTAGACCTATACAATGAAAACTACAAAACATTGCAAAGAAAAATGAAAGGAGATCTAAATAGAGAGGTACACTATATTCATGCAACAGGAGAGAAAACATTGTTAAGATGTCACTTCTGATCAGCCAACCTAAAGTTCCAACGCAATCCCAGCAAAAGTTCCACAAGGACTTTTGTAAAACTCGAAAACATAATACTAAAATTTATATGGAAACACAAAGAACTGAGAATAGCCAAAATAATTCTGAAAAAGTGGAACAAAGTTGGAGGAGTTAAACCACAAAAAAAGAGACAACCAGACTTAAAGTACCCTTAGTGAGACTGAATCAATCTAAGTCTGATCAGGCCTCTAGATCCTACTACCAGTTTTCAGGAAATACAGGCACCAATGAAACTACCACAGGGATACAAACGGCGAAACTCCAAGTACAGGAAATTCTACACAAATAATCTGGTTTCTAAAACAAATGAACTGTAAAAATGGGAGAAAAAACAGAAAGAACAAAAGGAAAACTATAGATTAAAATGGATAATAGATATAGCATCCAAATGCAACAGAGTATGTACCTGGACCTTGTTAGAATCCTGATTCACACCAACTGTTTTAAGAAACCACTACTATGATTCTGAGGAAACAAGGGAATTATGTGTAATAACAGTACTGTAGTAACATTTAAAAGGTCCTTATCTCCTAACAATATATTCTCAACTATTTATAGATGAATATGATTTTTGGGATTTCTTTCAAAATAGTCTGAAGGTAAGGGAATAGATGAAACAAAACTAGCCCTATGTTAGCAACTGTTGAAGTTAGGTTAACAGATACAGGGAGGTTTATTATACTATTCTTTCCACCTGTTATTTAAAGCTTTTTATAATGTAAAGTTCATTAAATAACTGAAATCCTTTAAGGATTTAAGAAATAATTTTGAAACACTTTTCTACCCCAAATACACCACAATCATTTTGGTGATGAAAGGATCTCGACTCTTCCATGTACTTAATTAAATTAATATAGCCTAAACAAGGGTTTTCAAGTTACACAGAATACTGCCAATAGGAAAGCGCAACTGTAAGTAAAAATCTGTGCTCTACTCTTGCAATACTGAAATATATCTATGAAAGTTATATCTTAAATTTTAAAAATAATAGAAATAATCTGGTTACCTCTCTCAATTTTTCTCGTTCACGCTCCCTCTCAGCAATACGTTTTCGCCTCTCTTCCTCTTCCTTAAGAGCATTTTGTGTCTCTGTTCTTAGTTTATCATCTTTAAGAATCTTTCGGATTTTTTTTCTGCCTTTTCCAGGAGACTTGGAATCATCATTTTCATCTTCTTCCTCCTCTTCCTCCTCCTCCTCCTCTTCTTTTTCTTCTTCTTCTTCAGAATTACTCTAGAAAATTTAAATAATTACAGGTAAATAGTATAAAGTTGTTTAATTTATTCATTTCATATTTCACTAACATACCAAGAAAAGGCAGAAGAAAGCATCCTCAAAATCTTTAGAATTATTTACCAATAAAGAACAGTGTTAAAAAACCAACCCAATTAAAGATAGGCCATGGACTGGAATAGACATTTCTCAAAAGATGATTTACAAATGGCTAATAAACACATAAAAAGATGCAGAACATCACTAGTCGTCAGGTAAAAGCAAATCAAAACCACAACAAGGCCGGGCACGGTGGCTCACGCCTGTAATCCTAGCACTCTGGGAGGCTGACGCGTGTGGATAGCTCAAGGTCAGGAGTTTGAGACCAGCCTGAACAAGAGTGAGATCCCGTCTCTACTAAAAAAATAGAAATTATCTGGACAACTAAAAAAAAATACACACACACACACACACACACATATATAAAAAATTAGCCAGGCATGGTGGCACATGCCTGTAGTCCCAGCTACTCAGGAGGCTGAAGGAGGAGGATTGCTTCAGCCCAGGAGTTTGAGGTTGCTGTGAGCTAGGCTGACGCAACAGCACTCTAGCTGGGGCAACAGAGCCAGACTGTCTCAAAAAAAAAAAAAAAACCCACAATGAGATAACATTTCACACCTATCAGGATGGTTATTATTAAAAAACAAAAAGGGGGGAAAAATGGTAGAGTAAAGGTAACCTCCTGGATTCCTGCTCCCAGAGAAAGAGGCACAGATCTCAGTCTCCTACACATGAGTGGATTGCTCTCCCGCAAGAATAGCCATGTGAATCGGCGTAGATTCAGCATGGGACACACAAAACAGGAAAGAAAAGGGTGAATGGGAGATAGAAACGCGAAATCTGGAGAGTGCGAGACAGACAATAGAGAGTGGAGCGTGGGACAGCTGAGTCTGCCTGGCGAGCAAGTGCAGTGGGATCAGACCCACAAGAGAAAGTCCTGCTTCCCCATTGACCTCCACAACCACCAAGACAGGGACCTGCCTGAAGTCGGTGCAGAATCACGGCAGGAGACGTGCTGATGTGTGGAGAGGAGACAATAGCAGGAGGCATCTTGAACTCCCCAGAGCTCTGTGCCAGGACTGTACTGGGTGGGGCAGGGACTGGTCTGAGCTACTGCTGGAGGTAGTTAGGAGACAGGAAACTTGTCTCTGACACTCAATGGGTCCAGATCAACGGAGGTGATCACTAAGTAGGGGGCTCTAATCTGGAAACCACTGCCAGCGAATAGGCCCGCTCAGGGTGGGTCAGTAAGAGCGAGAGCTCCTGCTAGACAGGCGTGAGATTGTGGGAGGGTGACATAATAGAGACAGTGGGGCATTCTGATGACTCAGCTCCCCGATCCAGCACCTGCCAACTCCTGAACAGTAGCCTACAGTGCTAGCGCTCTGCAGGCAGATGGTCACCATTCTTGGTATACAAATGAGCTCATATACACAGATGGAATTGAGGATACCTGTTAATCATTTAATAACATCCTACACCTCCCAAAAGCCCTCCTTCAGACTGGGCTAATAAAAGGAAATAATCCGAGAAGTCAGACGAAGTGAGTGGGTCAGTGAGTTGGTCTGTCTCTCTTGACTCGTAGAGGCAGACCCATTTTATTCTACAATAAAGAGATGCCCTTGTGAAACTGCTTCTTGTCTGCAGTTACTCCATCATATTGGCCCTGCTGGTGACTTTTCCAAGAAAAGCGTCAGAGGACCTGGATAACAGTCTGGACTTGATACTTTGCAGTGTCTGATCATTCTTCAGCCAAGAGCACACCAAGAACTAAGGGCAGATTCCCACTGCGATACCTTGGGTGCCAAAACCCAGGATTTTGAGAGGGTGGGATTAGCACAGCACCTCAACACTGAATGCTGCAACAGTTACCCTCTGCCCCTCTCCCACCCAAGGCTGTTGAAAGAATCTAGTGGTCATTGGCAATCAGATTATGCTATGGGGAAACCTGAGGTACTCTGGGTCACTAGTCTTATGTATCCCACAGAAATGAAATGGCTCAGAGGACTCAGAGGAGCTGGAGGAGTTATGTCCTAAAAGCCATAATAAAACATTGCTAATTTTATATCTAGGAGAAATTTAGCTGTATACCATGACCAGGGAGGGCTTCCTGCTCTTTAGACAGTATAAGAGATGGATTTTGGCCACCTGCCTGATCCTTGAGCCAAGGCTTAAGTCTGCTTACAGTACTGAACAAAAGCCTTGAAAATGAGTAACACCCAGTTCAATAGAAAGTAGTTCTACGTTCTTCAATAGGATGTGACAACCACTGAAGCAGAGGCCCACTAGCCCCAGTCAAAGCCAGAACAAACTGGTGCTGCAAAGATGAAGTCCAAAGTTGACCACTCTTAGACCTTTTCCTTCATTTTAGTGCCCAAAATCATGCTCTTGGGTGGAGATTTAACAAGCTACTGAGACATACCATGCATAAAGAAGCATGTGATAGCACTATGCAGGCATAAGAAATGGTCACCTCTGCCTGCCTCTATGTCACCATTTCCCCAGCTAAGCATCTTTAAAACGCCCCCTGAACTTCCCTCAGGAGCAAGCCTGAAGATACTTCCTTTGTACCGTCTCTCTTATGTTCAAACGGAAGCCCTAGTGGAGCCTTGTCTGTGATTCCTGTACAGCCTCTGGCTAATTTCTATTGCGTGGAGAGCCCAAGGGCCTGTGCCAGTAACACTTCCCATTACCACCTGTCCACGGACAAACACATCTCCCCTCCTGTTATCCAGACTAAACTGGGATTTTTAAAGTAAACTTTCAGTGAGAAAGTAAAAGAAAAAAAAGACTCAGTTCCCCTTCAAACCTCACCACATTCTCTGTTCTCCAAACACTAG
>CAUYSK010015665.1:0-39471 GCA_963575035.1 Avahi laniger | reverse complement strand
GGAGGCTGAGACAGTAGGATTGCTTGAGCCCAGGAGTCTGAGGTTGCTGTGAGCTAGGCCGATGCCAGGGCACTCACTCTAGCCAGGGCAACAAAGTGAGACTCTGTCTCCAAAAAAAATAAAAAAGAAGAAAAGAAATATGAGACTATTATTATGAACCTCTTTAACTGTCATAACTTACCTAAGAAAAATACAAGGCTCATGATAGCCTAATATTTTTAATTCATGTTTTGTTTGTATAACTCAACTCAAATATCTAATGCCAAAAATACCTAGCATAGTGTAAGGGTTTACTAGTCAATACACTTTTATAACTTGTGGATAGATATGTAGTCAAATACAGTATATTAGTCAACTTGGGCTGCCATAACAAAATATCATGCATTGGGTGGCTTAAGCAATTTATTTATTCTCAATTTTATTTTTATTTTATCTCAAATTTATTTTCTCAATAATTTTGAAGGCTTCAAGTATGAGATCAGGGTGCCAACAAGGTGAGTTTCTGGTGAGGGCTTTCTTCCTGGCTTGTAAATAGTTGTTTTCTCTTTGTGTCCTCACAGGGCAAAAAGAGAGAGCAATTTTTCTGGTGTCTCTTCATATAAGGGCACTAATCCTATCATGAAGGACCCTTAGGACTTTTTCTAAACCTAATTAACTCACAAAGGCCCCACCCCCAAATACTACCATATTGGGCATTTGGGCTTCAACACATGAATTTGGAAAGGGGGAGGGGACACGATTTAGTCCAAAGCACACATTTTCATCTTTTAAAGACCCCTCTGCAAATAAAGCATTCTTTACAAAGTTTTCCACAGTATTGAATACAGTGAAGAACTTTATTCCTGGAGGTCACCATCGGATCCCTGGAATGTGTACCCGGTGATTACCTATTATTATAAATAAAATCTAAAACCAGCTTTGTTTTACAATTATGCTTTATTTGTCCTGGCAATGTGGTGCATAGTAAAGAAATAATTCTATTGATAGTACAGACAGATATACTAATATTCTCTAATGTAACATTGGAGGAAGGTGAAGGAAGAAAGTAAAACCGAATAAGAAATAACATCTAATGGTGGAGATTAATTAAGAATATAAAACTAATAACATATTGATCACTATTTTTCAATAAATTATTTTATAAAATGATCTTTCTCCAAGATAACGGGTCTAATATGTGGATTTTAAATTTTTAGATGCATTTTCCTAATTTGAATCTCATATCAATCTGTTTTAGGAAATACGCATAAATTGACATCAAGCTATAAATATTTCAAATTTTAATTCTTGAAATTAATAACTCAAAACATGTCTGAATGTGAACTATCCTGCTGCAGTACTAAATTATTTAACAAGCAATAGTAAGATCAAATTACTGTGTGACCCACATAGAGACAAATCCAGATTTACTCACAGTGGATCAATTTAACAATCTCATTCCATGACTCACATACCCTATTTTATGCCCATCTGCACCCAGACAGACTCATCTTCATACTGACCCGAAATGTGATTTGTTTTAATCATGAAAGGAGATTAAAAGCCTCTACTTAAATGGCCAAGAATTTTCATTTAAACTAATAGCAACTAGTGATCCTCCCTACACAACACATTCAAATAGCTATCAATGTCTGCATTTATTGCTTCTGTGTGTCATTTATGTATCAATCTCTTAAATCCTTTTGACTGAGGATATTTAAACACACCACACAGAAACAGAACATAAAAAGATTGATCATCATGAAAAATAGGCAGCCTAGAAAAATATGCATATATATGAAGTTATTACAAATTTGAAGCACACTGATCAAATGCAGAAAGAATTCTACTAAGTGTTAAAACGGTTAAAAAAAGTTATCCCCCACCCTCAAGACCTACTTTTAAGTTCCTTTGATACAAGGTGGCACAAAGTCAAGAGAGAACTTAAAACAAGCTTCACATTAATATTTGAAAAAGGGCACCCACTGTGTTTGATGTGGCGCCCTTCATGCAAATCATGTAGTCCAAGAGAAATCCCAGTAGGAAAGATGCTGCTTTCTTCTTAGCATGCTCCGTTTTTTTTGCTGGATAATAATGAACTTCTCACACTCCCTTTGCAACCCTCCCTGAGCTATACAGAAATTAAGTTATTACTTGCTAGCTGAACACTCTTTTGGCAGTTATCAGGACATCTTTTTTTTATTATTATTGATTTTTGGTTAAAAGAAAAATGCAAATTCTAAATTTCATTAGGGAGAAAAATTTTTGACTTATTTTTTTAAGAATGAACAAAATAAGCTTTGAGTAAATGTGGCCAAAATAAGATATATTCATTTATATTATTTCCAAATCATGATTGGTGTTTATAAAAAGCATCCCTTTATGCACTGGGAATGTGCAGGGGCAACAGTCTAGCTAAATAAGAGAAATTATTAATGGAGTGAGCCAATGCATAGGAAACATGCCAAATAGCCAACTGTAAGCCCTCATAATGCACTCTTACCTTTGGGGGAGAAGTAGAAATTAAAAAAACAATATTACTAATACTATTATTACTATTTTCACAGTACTCATTTTGTTGTGTACTTGTGAGCTCTAAATTTTTGGTTATTATGTACATTATCTTCAGTAATATTTAGAAAACTGGAAGAAAGATGACCCCAACCCTTTTCTGCTTTAGTAGTAATAATAATAGAGGAGGAATAATTAACTCCTCCCACCCAGCCCCCTCCTTCACCCCCTCACTTTGCACCACAACACACCGAATTCACCCAGAAGAAACCCTGAGTAACTTTTCTTTGGTCTCCTGAAAATGGTGATCATTTTCATTGCAGCTAAATCTAAAGTGTCAAGTTTATAGTATTAAACATAACAAAGGAAATATCAATTGCATTTCACTTAATAGTTTATCAAACACGTTCTCATTTTTCATTTGATCCTTTCCACAACTATTCCCATTTGAAAAATAAATTAATTCTTGGAAATATTATTTAACTTACCTCCATGATTATTAAAAGATGATACAACACTATTGTCCTTCAACTTCAGATAACTTGAATTTCTTAGAATAATCCAGTTTCTGTATTTCAAGGAATTAAGATCAAGGAAATAAAATCTGGCCTGAAATCTCCCTTCCTCCGTATTTTCTATTCACATCACCTTCAAGGTGTGAATCTGAGCATTTATGGCTATTTAAAGAGGTTTTGGAAATTCTCCAGGATGTTGGCACTCTTTTGACTACAAAAAAATAAACAAACACTGCATGCCCAAGGCCAGGTTAAATTTACTTCAGGTTAACCCACTGAAAACTGTTATCATAAGTCTATTTCAGAAAGTCCCTCTACTACAGCAAGACCTCCTTCCTACTGGAACATCATAGTTTTACTCTACTGAATGTAAAATATTGGTTAGGACTATGGAATCGATCATTTCAGGTTTTAGGTGATTATTTGTTCTCTCCTATACTATTGGCTTAATTGTTCTGTCTCTTAATGCATTTTTACATTTTTTTTTACTTATTTTTAAAGATATACAATTTTAGCAGGATCTAGGTTTTATACTGGTTTATTTGAATAACCATCTGATACTATAAAAAATAAGCTTTCACATCAGGAGTGTATTTTTTCTTTTAGTTTTATAATTGATCGTTCTCATTCTTGCTGTCATCAATTTCAGAAACTACTAGAACATGATGTGGCCAAAGTAATTCATTTGTCATATCAAAATTTAGAATTTTTTTCTTTCTATACAAATACTAAATTCTTAATAAACATTTTATTCTGATGACAGAAGTATAATGAGTGTATTCATTTCCTATTAGTGGGCTCACATAATTTCCTATGGGTTCAATGATTTTAACCCTGTTTCCCTTGTATATATTGTTTCTACTTTTAATTTGCTCTTTTAGAAATTATTTTGCTTCTTAAGCCATTGCTTTGAATACCAGCATAGCACCAATTTTTTAGAAAATAGGACACCTGACACATATTTAGAATTAAGAACTACAGATATAAAAAGGCGTATTTTAATATTCTGCTCACATTATGCCAAGATATCACAGTAAAACTACAAAAGCAACATCAATAGTACTGAATTTAAATTTTGGAAAAACCTTGGACAAAGGCTTTAGTTTCCTCCTTGAATAAAATTAACATGTCTACCAACAAAGAAAAATAAATCCAAGGAAGTAAATAGATAATAATGATGAAAAGGATATGCTTGTCAAAACATGGACGCTAATGATTATTTTACACAATTACCATCACTTTGATGTCCTTTAAATAATAATTTCTCATCATCTCTTCAAATAAGACCATGCATTTCAATATGATGGATCAGACAATTAGAGCATCTAAACTAAAACCTGCATGAGGTAGGCGCCAGTGGGCTGTTTGAGGGAAAGGCTAAATAAATTGAACCTCTGCACTGCTATACACAGCTTGTGATACTATTCCTGACTTAATCAGATGATGAGTTCATGCCTAGCAGCTTCTAATTACTATTTTAATGACCTTATCTTTCATAGCTAACACACAGTAGCCATTTAAAGATGGAACAGATAGATACGCTTCATAAACGCATGTCTAGACAGTTTTCTATGAGTATTTAAAATTTTTTTCTGATACATATATACATTGTAAAATTTATTAGGACTCTGTCATTGTCTTAGCTTAAATATGAGGGTATTCCGGGAAGACAAAGACAAAAATTACATTTATTGTAAACTAATGAAGATAATGTAAGAAATCTACCAAACCAAATTTTATTTTTTTTGCTTTTCATAGCTTCCTAAATAACAGAAATATACAACTATGTAAGGAATAAAGAATATGCCATTTATATATTTTTTTAAAGAAAATATCAGTGAGGTCTGTTTAAGCATGGGATCAACAACTGAAAGATGCTATCATATCTTCATAGGTCTTTTCTGTTATGCGCCTCAAGTTTAATGCCTACTAATTCAGCATGTATTCTAAGATTGATACATGTAGAATGTCCTAAATATAACGTGGCCAGTAGTCAGATTAATAAGCAATTAAAAGCTAAAAGTTTCTCAAAATTATGCTTTCTAGAGACAGATGAAATTCAGTAATAATTTGAAACATAGTATACAATTGTTTTCTAATCTATTTCTGTACTTTCTGAATATTCTCAATATATCTTTCAACAATGATACTTTAGATTTAATTAGTGTCTAAATTCAGACAATAAAAATCTTTGCATGCATTATTTATCAATCCTCATAAAATGCCCATGAAATAATAAAGAGTATTATCCTTGTCTTTCAGATGTAGATACTTGACAAACTTTAGAAGCTGATTCAAAGTGAAATAATGAGTCATCTACAGATATATTTCATCACTTTCTCCAACAGAGTATTTTGCTTCTTTTAATAATTAATGTAAAATGTGATGCTTGTTCCTTTCCTTTATATGAAAATGTGTGTGATTATTACGTTAGGTAAACACAAAAGTTAATAATCAAGATACAGCTATATGTTAGTGCACTGTCTTTCTGCAACATAAATTTCTACAAAGAAGTTACTAATCAAGTAAAAAGAACAAAGGTAATATTAAACATATATACATATTGCTTAAAATTACCTTCCACAGACTACCTTGGAAAGACTACAATTATAGAATTTTAGAGACTGGGAGACTCTCCCCAAAGTAGTTAACTTTATACCGATATTGAAGTATAGGTTAGAATTAGCAAAGCAAAACAAGGAAGGAAGTGGCAGGGAGGGAGGCAAACTGTTTCAAATGAAGAGAAGGATGTCTTTGCATTGCTTGGTAAAAGCACAGAAGTTCATAAGCTTAGTGCTTGAAGGAATCAAACAAAAGCAGAATATAGTAGCCTAAGAAAAGTAAGAGTGCTTCCAGATGAGGCAGGAAGCTAGACTGAGAAGAGTCCTGCAATTGTAATAACATTTAGTTTGTACCATAGTAGCAATATGAAGCCATAAAAGAGTTTGTACAGGTGAGTCCATCTGACAAAATTTTTAAAAGAATGTCCTAGTTGCTCTATACAAAGTGAATTGGAGCAGAGCAAGGATGAATGTAATGTATTACTTGGGCTGTGATTGAAGTGTGTGAAAATGATAATGCAAACATTTTACTATCTGTTTGCATAGAACAATGTTTCTCAAACTTTAGTAAGCATCAGATGACTAGTAAAAACACAAATTGCCAGGACAAGGCCCAGAGTTTCTGATTCAATAGATCTGGAATGAGACCTGAGAATTTGCATTCCTTACACATTCCCAGGCTATGCTGTTCCTTCAAATTCCACAAACAGAGGACCACTGGCCCAGAGAATAAAAGATACATTTCCTTCAACTCACCGATGACTAAATAATGTGGACAGACCCTTATTATATTTGCTGGCTTTAGCTAACAAAAAATACAATACTCCCAGCTAAATTTTAGATAAACAAATTTTTAGTGTGTGTCCCATGCAATATATTGATGTACTTATACTGAAAAATGTATTCTTGTTGTTCATTCAATATTCAAATTTAACTAAGAGTCCTATGTTTTATATGGCAACCCTGAAGTCCTGATGGACCTGAAATGGAATCTTCTGGAAAATATATTCAGAAGTGTATTTTACTAAAAACTGCCAGTAGCTTTCCAAAATGGATGAGTGAGTTTATTTCTCCTCCCAGATCAATATGCAAGCATTCTCTCTCTACAGTCTCACTGATTCTTTATATTATAAAGCAGGTATTCCAATTCTTAATTTTTACCCAGCTTCTGCATTTTTTATCTCAAATATTTAAACCTAAAATTACAAGTAGCCACAACTCACCATTTTTGTTAAACCACAGACTTTTAATCACAAACCTATAATTGTATTTTAAAAATTAAATATGAAAGGAGAAAGATAGCGGATGAGAAAAACCTCCAGCCAGAGTGTCTCTGCAAGAAAGAAAGATTTTAGATGAAAGTGAAAAAAACAAACAGGCAGACAAACATAGATTGGATGAGGGTCGAAAGGAAGTATGCCTGAACCTATAGGAGACTCCATAGGAAGAAGCTGTGGAGCAGAACTGCAAGGAGAAATGCTTGGGCAGGGTCTAAAACCCGAGAGGCTTAGAGACCCACTGCAAGGGTAGGTGGAAGTGATAAACTTCCCCTCCCTTGTATCTTGGACTGCTGGTGGGCTCCTGAGCTGCTGGAGAGACCTGCCAACACCAGCCCAGAGGCAAGTGCCACCAGTGAGTGGACAGGGCACCGGTCTCCCAAATCCCTCTGGATACCATGCCTCCCAGCCCACAGACTCCAGTTGATCAGCAGGTACCATATTGCTTCATTCTTCTCTTCCCCTCCCCTACCTGTGCTGCCCGGAGAGACAATATAGCCACCACCTGAAGGCATCTACAGAGAAGGAGATCTTTCCTTTTGAGGCCCCACAGCAGACTGAAGGGTACTCAGTTAGCCCCCACCCCCTGTCCCTCCCTGTTGCTGCTTGCCTGGCAGAGTGGGTCAGATCCAGAGGTGGAGAGACATTGATCCAACTTGGGCACCACATTGGTGACGTAAAATCAGCATTCTTCTTCCTGGCAGGGTCAGGGAATCATCTCTGGGCCCAAGAGACAGACCTACAGGCAGATCCTGTACACCCAGGTCTCAACCTCATTACTTGGGGGCACAGAAGCGATACTTGTGAACTAGTTTACTGAGGTGTGTGTCCCTAAAGGGACAGATCAGAGTGGGTCCTAGCAGCAGTGTGCTCAAAGGGCTACCTCCTCCCTTATGAGGGCTGTGCTTCCAGCTCAGGCTGTGATCCTGGGCAGGGAACCTCCTGGCTTTCCTCACAGTCAAGGGAGATCCCCTGGCTTAATATCCTGCTTGCCGGCAGAAGCCCGGAGAAACGGGGGAATAGGGAACGGTGGAAACAAGTGAGGCCCGCTCCAGATTGCAGGTCTCAAACAGCCATACCTCCACAGGAAGACTTTTTGGCTGAGTGGGGCCATTTCAGTTCTTCCTGGCAGCTTTGCTTAGAAGCAGAGAACACACCTTTGACCCCAACTAACAGCTGGAGCTCGAGGTAGGCTCACGCAACCTAGCCCTGCCCAGCCTCACTCCCCAACCTGCCTCTGCTGAGGTTAAGGATACACCTGGAAGTCCCAGGACCCCAACTACCACTTGAGGCACTAGAGTGCCTCTCCAGAGGAAGGAGAGCTGGTTACAGGATGCCAAAACCACATTTCATCTTGCTCCCCCAGCAAGCGCCCCCTACTGACAGGAAGGTCAATTTGCACACACTTTTACTGAATTTACTGACACATCATACAGGGGTGGTCAAATCACACCCACAAGCACCACCTACTGGCTCAGAGACTAAACTGGGCATGTCATTATCTAAATGAAAATCTGAAGGTAAGAAGCAACAGCTGCTCCTGATGGGAAGGAATCAGCAAAAGAACTCTGGAAGTATGAAGTATCAAACTGAAAGCACACCCCTAAAAGGGAGCACCAGCTCTCTAGAAATGGATACCAACCAAATTCAGAACACTGAAATGACAGAAGAATTTCACACATGGATTACAAGAAAACTCAATAATACGCACGAGAAACAATAAATGTTGGCATAGATGTAGAGCCGATAGGAACACTCATATACTGCTGGTGGGATGGCAAACTAGTGCAACCTCTGTGGAAAGTAATATGGAGATACCTCAAAGAACTACAAGTAGAACTACTATTTGATCCAGCAATCCCATTACTGAGCATCTACCCAAACGAAAAAAAGACATTCTATAAAAAAGACACCTGCACTAGAATGTTTATAGCAGCACGATTTACAATTGCAAAGATGTGGACACAATCCAGGTGCCCATTAATACATGAATGGATTAATAAAATGTGTTATGTGTATACCTTGGAGTTCCAGTCAGCCACAAAAATCAATGGTGATCTAGCACTTTTTATACTATACTGGATAGAGCTGGAGCCCATTCTACTAAATGAAGTATGGCAAGAGTGGAAAAAGAAGCACCACATGTACTCACCATGAAATTGGTATTAATTGATCAACCCTTATGTGCACATATAATAGTAACATTCATTGGGTGTTGGGCAGATGGGAGGGGGGACGAGAGGATGGGTATATACACACTTAATGGGTGCGGCACACACCGTCTGCGGGATGGACATGCTTGAAGCTCTGACTCTGATAGGGCAAAGGCAATATAGGTAACCTAAACATTTGTACCCTTGTAATTTGCTGAAATATGAATAAATAAATAAAAATTAAATATGACATATTTTGGTCTTATAACATGTAATAAATATTTGTACCAAGCACTGACCTATGCATGATTGATATTAGAAAGGAAAACCTTAAATTATAGTTGAAGTGCCCTATGACTCTTCTCCCCACAATCTTAGCTGCTGCCATTCCCCTACATCAAGGGATGACCTCTGTCTTAAATTTCAGGTTTATTTTTTTGTTTAATTTCTTATATATTTAACAGATGAATATGTATTTTTCTACATGTGACTAAGTCTTAAATATGAAATTGTAGTTATCTATTTCTCCTCATCTTTTACTGACCCAACATTTTCTTGAGAAACAAATCTCTATTAATATGTGTAGCTCTTCATCATTCACATACAATGCTTATATATTCTTGTATGCACTATTGATTGATAACTGAGAGTCCTTTAGCATGTTTCTTACTTTTTACTGTAACTAATAACACTATTAGAAGCATTTTTGTAGATGTTCCTTTGTTAGAAGACAAAGACATTTCTCTAATGTCTTTCTCTAATGACATTTCTCTAATGACATTTCTCTAACAATACCAAGAAATGGTATTGTTTGTCAATAAGATATGTTACTTCAGTATTTCCAAATTGCTCTCCAAAGAGAAGTAAAACATTCTTTTGTTATTGATTTCTAGTTAGATTCTATCATAGTCACAGAAAATACTTTGCATAATTTTAATTATTTTAAATTTTCTTAACTTTGTTTTATGACTATCAGATGTTCTATTTGGGGGGAAGTTCCATGAGCACTTGAAAAGAATGTGTGTATTCTGTTCCTTTGATGTTGACTGTTCTATAAATGCTATTAGATGCAGTTGGTAAAGATACTCTTCTATATTTCTGTATATTTATTGTTTTTTGGTCTATTTGTATTGAAGTATGTAACTATCAAACTAGATTTGAAATTATCCATTGTAGATTTGTCCATTTTCTTTTCTGGTCTATCATTTTTGCTTTATGTATTTTGTAGCTACAATTTTGGGAACATAGACACTTAGTCAATATAACTTTCTTGTGGTGTTTGTTGCCATGTATTTTTCCATTTCTTTCCTTTTATCCTGCCTACATCATTATATTCAGTGTTTTATACGTATGCAGAAGTTGTTCATATGTTTGCTTTAGGGATTACAATGCACATTATTAATATTTTACAGTCTAGAATTAGACTGTGAAATTAATTAGAATTAATTGGAATTAATATTTTATTTCTTCAAGGGAATTTAGAAAACTTACCAACACATGGGTCCCTTTCCCTCCTCTCTTCCTGTTGTAGTTGTCATAGGTGTATAACTGCATGTGTTGAAATCTCACCAGACGTTTTATTTTTTTCCTTCCTTTCAATAATCATATATATGTCGAAGAACTTAAATACAAAAAATATCTTGCCAGAAGTTTACTATTTCTTCAATTATCTTTTGATATGATTTATTTTATTTTAATGTAATCCAACTCATTGACATTATTCTTTAAGTTTTATAAGGATTTTGTGGACTTCAAGAAATTCTGAGATTGTACAGACTTTTTCATTCTATTAATAAATGTCTTACATATTTACTTGTCATTATATATTCTAAATATGCTGGAAAAAATTATTAGTCAAGATCCATCCTTGACTAATTCTGCAAGAGTGTCATCTTCATCATATATTAGCACCCCATATGAGAGTTCATTCATGTTCCATTCCTTGGTCTATTGATCAAAGTCTTCCAATCTCATGCTAAAATTACTCGCTGCATTTCCATAATCAATATGCTATTTTATAGGAAAGTTCCCAAACTTGCCTACTTTTTCAGAAATTTTTTATGTATTTTTGGAAAACACTTCATATTTTCTTAGAATCATGTTAAAATTCATTTAAAAATTAGATTTTTATGAAAATTTCAGTGAATTTAAAGATAGTCTTAAATGATTTTTTTTACATTATTGTCTCATTTTATCTGAGTGTAGTATACATCTCCACTAATTTAGAATATTTTGTGACTTTTACTACTTTCTAGTTTTCTGTGTATCTTGCATATATTATTATGTATCCTGTAATATTATTGCATTTGATGTAAATATATTTTGTGTTTAACTACATTTTCTGTTTTTCGCACATATTACTCAAATAAATTTGATTTCTATCCATTGTTCTAATACCTAAAACTTACAAAACATCCTCATTTTTTCCCCCTAGAAATTGTGCTAGGTATTTATTTCAAAAACCTTATCATTTTAAATAATGCTCATTTTTCTTCTTCGTCCTTACACAATCCTTTCATTTTTTTTTCCCTCTTACTGATACAGACTAAAACCTCAACTGTAATGTTGACCAGAAATACTGATAGTAGGTATGCTTCCTTTGTTTCTGATTTCATGGGGAATGCTACTAATGGTGTACAATTACAAATGGTATACCATGTATAAATATTGTAGATGGAATTTATCAGATTGAGAAAGTTACTATCTTGCTAAAAGATATTCAGTCATGAAGTTATTGAATATTACCAAATATTTTTCCAAATTTTGACATGATTATATATATACATATATACACACACATAGATATATACTTTATTACATAATACCGGATTTATATAATTAACAAGAATTTTTAAGGGTCACAGATATTACCCTACTTGTTGGTTACTGATTGAGGGATGATATCAGGGAGAAGATATGATATACTTGGATCAAAGGCAAAGAACTTTATTTCTCAAGGCAGAGCAAACAGTATGAGCAACAAGTTTTTTGCACTGGTTTCCTTTGCTCCTAAGCCCCACAGGATGATGTGAGGGGTCCAGATGATTGTCAAGGATGCAGTGTGTTTGTGTCACACTAGGGTAAGGGCTTGGTCTTTTTGATAAAGCAGCATATTTTATAGAAAGTAAGAAAAAAAAAAAGGCCTGGTGCAGTAGTTCCTGCCTATAATCCTAGCACTTTGGAAGGCTGATGCAAAAGGATCCCTTGAAGTCAGGAGTTCCAGACCAATGTGAGCAACAGAGCGAAACCCCGCAGTGGCGGTGGTGTGTGCCTGTGCTCCCAGCTACTTGGGAAGCTGAGGCAGAGAGATCCTTGGAGCCCAGTAGTTTGAGGTTTCGATGTACTCTGATTGTGTCACTGCACTCTAGCCTGGGTGACAGAGTGAGACCTTGTCTCAAAATAAATAAATAAATAAAAAGTAAGAAAAAACGTTTATTCTTCTGTCCCGTTACAGGGTTACGTGGTAGTCATGCTGTAGTTGCCTTGACATTCTTTTATTTTTAATTTATTTATTCATTTATTTTTAAGACAGGATCTCACTGTCACATGGGCTGGAGTGCAGTGGCTTCATCACAGCTCACTGAAACCTCAAACTCCTGAGCTCAAGCGATCCTCCTGCCTCAGCCTCCCAAGTAACAGGGATTACAGGTGCAGGACACCACATTCACACCCGGATAACGTTTTCTATTGTTTTGTATAGACAGGGGATTTTGCCCTTGCTCGGGCTGGTCTCCAACTCCTGACCTGCCTTGACCTTTTCGGCCTATGTGACCAGCTAAAGAAATTCCTCATTATCAGGAAGTAGAAAAGCCTTGTATTGTGGTATATTCAATAAAAACAAGTACAGGAACCATACAAACTATCTCCCCTACCACATATAAATTAAACTGTTTATAGTAATATTTAAAATTGGATGTATTTTTCTAATGTGTTGTTCAGGATTTTTACAATGTTGCTAATCTATGGGATCAACTTCTAATTTCCCCTTTTAATACTCTTTTTTGTATGATATAGGCATTAAAATTAAATGAGCTGATTAACCTCATAAAATGAGTTGGGTTATATTTTCCCTATTTGTATTTCCTAGATAAATTTACATAAAATTAGAATTGGTTTTTTTTTGGAAAAATTTAGTAGGAGTAATTGATTAGTTCTTTCTTTGGGAAAGATTAATTTGTAATTAGAAATCTGTATGAATATTTTTGTTTCCTTTTTCTTTCTGTAAATCTATTATATTCTAATATAGATCAATTATAAATAATGTTTGTTAAGAAATTTTTATTCTGTTCTTTGTTCAGCGATATTATTCTGAAAGCATAATATGTATGCACAAGTCTGGAAAAAGCATGAATTTATAATACAGCAAATATTTTACAAGTTTGTAATATTTGATGGAATCTCTGCCCTAACCAAAGTTTGCATTTATTATCTATCTTATTTAGAGAATTATTTGACAAGAACTTTCTTTTAGCTGGCTTAGATGAGAAAAGTTTAATAGTTGGGTTACCCAAAGGCTGCATTTATTAGAAAATAGAATAATGTTATGTTAGCTTTGAGGTTTCAGTATTCCACAAAGACCAGGAATGTTATCTTTGTAATGTTGTGTTTGTAAGAGTAATCTGTGTGAAAGAACTATTCCCAAATTTTCAGAGCTTCATTGGAATATGAAGAGCTATACAACTCTTGATCATCTTAAGAACTTCTACAGTGGCTTAACTTGGCATAGCCAAAATAAAATTTAAAAAGAAAATCCATAAACTGATGTTTATTTTATTTGTTCAGGGCTTGACAAAACCATTTGATAATACTCCAGTGAAATGTATAATGACCTATTATGCAATGCTCATTTTATGTAAATATTCATAATAGTAACTGCAATAGGACATGGATGACAGTTAACAGAAATCAGAAGGACAATGAGATTATTAAGGCTTTTTAGATATTTACTGAAGCACTTTCCAAATTATAAAATCTTTTAAAGTTACAGCCGGTAAGATTTACGGTAAACACTCCTAATGGTCTTCCATGACGTTTGCTGTATGAAGTAAGCACGTTAGAAAAGCTATGAGTTTTCCCATGGTTGCAGACACACACACACACACACATGCACTCACGCACACAAAAAATACATGGAAAGTGAAGGACATTATGGGAACTTTGAGAATTACCCCAAGTTTTAGAATTATCCCAATAATAAATAGATTCACTGGCTTATACATGTGGGCATCACAAAAAACATAGTAAATTTATGCTACGTTCTCATGGCCTTCACCAGACTTTTTAAAGGTTGTACTGGTTAAAGGCAACCCTCTGGCTGTGTATTCAGGGGAATTGTTTAGGCTGTGTACTAATATCTCTTTATGATGACTTTCCTTAAAAGACTGATTACTCTTACATTGTGTCATTGTTCTGACTATAATATGGGAGAAGAAACGGCATCATGGGAGTGTCACCTCAACACATGTGTGGGAGAAAGCACAAGGAGGGGATGGCACTCAGGTTAGAAGCAGTAAAAGGACCACAAAGTCAACATTTAGTTAGAAAAGTGTCGTCCCAGGGCAACTTACCCAATCAGAGAAAATCACGATCCAAACCAGACCTGGTCCTGTCTCAAAACACCCTTCTCACAGTTACCGCAGATCATCAAAATCTCAGACACTAATCCTACGACTCTGCTTCCTTCTCGTGAGTGCACTTTTAAAGTGTGTTTTTACATTACCATCTATAAATGGCTGTTCAAAAGTTAGCTTTTTGGGGAATGACTTCTAACTTAATTGTGCCTGAGGAGGATTATAATATATTTTATTGTAAACTTTTTAAACTTATTTAATTATCTACTGTGTGGTCAGGTTTTAAAATGTTCCATGTATGCTAGCATACAATGTGCATTGCCTACTTATTGGGTACAATAATCTATATGAACTTACCAGCAAAAACTATTAGCTGTATGATCAAATTTACTATATTTTTTCTGATTTTTATTTTCTTGATCATCAATAGCTATGAGGTAATGACTGACAGATATGGCAGTTTCTCTTTGACGGTATCTCAAATTTTTCTATATATTTGAAACTAAATTAGCAGGACTATTAAGATTTAAAATTAAAATTTAGCATTTACAATTTTTATATAAAATATTAAAATAAATTTGGCTGATTTTCCTCTATTTGTTCTTTTTTGGATAACATGTGTAAACCAGGAAGTATACTTTTAAAATTTTGGAGTAGGGAGAGTGCCATTTCCATTTAGGCAGTAGTTACTATATTTGGAATTTTTCTTCTTCCAAATTTTAGAATTTAATTTTCTATAAATTAGTCAGTATTTCTTAGGTTATTAAATTTATTGAAATGACAGATAGCATATTTTATCTAAAATAATTCTTGTTAGAGGTATATCTTGATAAATAATTGATTCATTCACTCTTTATTTATTGAGTCCCTACCATATGAAATATTCTAGGTTCTAGGATCTGAAGATATAACAATCCAACAGAATATACCCCATACATGCCTTCAAGAAACTTATATTCTACTTGGAAATAACATATTATAATAAAATAGAAAAACATATAAATTATGATAAATGGTTTTGAAAACAAAAAATGTAAGACAGTAGAATTAAGAGAATGCAGAAAAGAAGAGCATTTAGGTTTTTTTTATTAGTTAATAAAAGATATTCAGAAAAGGCGTCATTTCTGAATAAGGTCATACTTGACAGAAGCTTTCAGGAAGTGATACAGAGAGCCATTCAATTATCTGGAAGTCATCTACCTGGCTGAGGAACATTAAGTGCAGAGGATTGAGGATGGGGAATGTTTGGTGAATTCGAGGAGGAGCAGTGAGGGCAGTGGAGCTAAAGCAGTGGTGTCAGTAAGAGGAGGGTAGTTAGAAGATGAGTTCAGAGACACAGTCAGGGACAGGTCTTCAGGGCTACTTAAGCTATCCTAAGGTCTTTACTCTCAAAAAAAGTTCTGGTTTGCATGACAAGATTATTACCCTAGCTGTGCTCGTTTTCTAGGACTGATATTCTCTCATAGCTCAGGAGGTCAGAATTCTGAAATCAAGGTGTCCATAGCTTGGTTCTTTCCAGAACCAACCATCCTATAATATCCTTATCCCATCTCTCCTAGCTTCCGATGGTTATGAGAAATCTTTGGCGTTTCTTACCTCTTCCAGTTTCTGGCCCCAGGCACCCCTTGGTTTGTAGCAGCATGACACCAATCTCTGCCTCCATCCTCACATGGCCTTCTCTGTGTGAGTTTCTGTGTCTTCCCCTCTTCTATTTATTTATTTATTATGTATTTTATATTCAGAATATTACAAGGGTACAAATGTTTAGATCTCATATATTGCCTTTGCACGTCCTGAATCAGAGCTACAAGAGTGGCCCACTCTAATCCATTATGAGCTCATCTTAACTAAATACATTGGCAAAGATCTGATTTCCCAATAAAATCACATTCTGACGTGAATTTGAGGGCAGAGAGCAGTCGGTGGGTGGCTCTATTAAACCTACTACACTAGTCAAAATTGAATAAGCACAATTTCCTTCCCAAAGTCTACTCTGGTCTGCAGGAAACATCTACGTACGCCCCCTGTAGTGTTGTCTACCTGGTCTGCCTTCAGGAAACTCAGCAAAGCTCTTCTCTGGAGATGTTTCTAGTTGAGGGGCAGCACCAATATGATCACCACAAACTACAGCAGACACAGGTCAAACTCTTGACATGTTCTACTCTTTAATGTAATATATTGGGGCTCAGAAGTCTCTGTATTGCAGTCAGTATTCAGCCAAGGAAGAGGACAGGGTCTTTCCTCTTGGCAAGCACCTGTGCTCTTCAAGTGGTGAGGGGAGGAGAGGAAATATACAACATTCAGACAACCCTCTCCATAGAAATCCTCTCTCTTGATCGCCCTCTACCAGTCACCCCATCATACCCCCCTAGGTATGCTAAGGGACATGATGCAATTTTCCAGTCCTCTTTTAGTAAATTCTGCACAAATAAGATCTGACAACTCTTCTTAGAATGTGGAATAACTTGACAATCTTTGTTTCAGGCTCATGGGCCTCAGCCAAAGCCGAGGCAACTGAAAAAGTGCATTTAACACCCTGGTACAGAAGAACTCGAGAAAGCAATAATAATAAATTCTTATTCACTTTTTATGGCACCGAACTCAGAGATCTTTAAGTTTATGAGAGTAATGTACTCTGAACCCAAGTATAAAACAATAACATAAACTCAAAATGTCACATTCAAATTTCAGAATTCCTAGACATCAAAGGGTTTTATTGCCTTCAGATTAATTAATGTGGCCTGAAATGAACATAGACCACATTGTAAGGAATAAGAATTTTATAGTATAAATTGATACAAATTCTATTGGTTATGAATATGTAAAGCTGTTACTTCCAGAGATTTGAGAATAGCAATAAGATCATCCTTAGCCATTTTAAAGAGCATAAATCAAAGAACTACATATGTCCCAAACAACTAATTTAAATAAAAGTGGATAATTGACTAGCACAATTATAAAGAATTAAATACAAAATGTAAAATGATGAAAGCAGTAAAAGAAAACTTAGCAGAAATATTTGTAATCCTGGGCTGGACAAAGTTTTCTTAAATGCAATACCAAAAGCACAATCCAAAAAATGATAAGTTAAATTTCATTAAAATTAAAAACTTCTGCTTTTTAAAAGTTATTATGAAGACAATAAAAAAAATAAGCTACACATAGCAAGAAAATATTTGAAAATCATATATTCCACAAAAGACTTGTATGCAGGCTACATAATGAATTTTTCAAAACTCAGCAACAAGACAGCAACTTAATTTTAAAAAATGGGCAAAAAGTTTAAACAGACATTTCACCAGTGAAAATTAAAAATATATGGATGGCAAATAAGCAGCTGAAAAAATGTTCAACCTCATTAGTCATTAAGGAAATGTAACTTGAAACGACATTTATATACCACTGCTTACCTATTAAAATGGCTTAGAACAAACAAATTGACAATACCAAATGATGCCAAGAATGCTCCAAAGTTAATCCTTAGGTGCACTTTTCTTCATTATGTAATCTAGAATAATCAATTTTTCAGATTCTCAGTTTCTACGTCTGTAAAATTGTGGCTGCTAATGCCTGTCCTTATTTTTTAGCTGTTGAAAGAAATAAATGCAAGACACATAGAAAACATTTTGCAAAATACAAAGTAATTTACTAATGTAACAAAATATTATACTGTAATTTAAGTGAATATTTTAGAAAAGATTCAAAATGTAAATATGTAAAGCAAGATAATTGTACATTTGTAAATTAGGTATATTTCTAACATTTGTAGGCAAAAATTGTTGAAAGAATCATAAGAAGCATCATTATCAATTAATCATTATAATTACATAAATACTAGTGATTGCTTTTTCATCATAGAATTATGGGCTCATGATATCAAGAAATATTACTAAGCAAATCAATGATATAAATATTAATTTTGAATGTACAATTTATCTATATTGCAGTATTTAAACAAACATATATTAATCATTATAACACTTTCCTTCAAAATAGTCTTAATTTGAATCAAAATTTTCATCCTACTAATATTTTCCATTTTATTTGCATCTGTAGCTGATTATCCACTGTAGAGCACACTGATACTGCATTGAGCTCTACTGCTCTGCAAAGAAAAGATAAAAAGAAATAAAATAAGAACTCCCAATCTAAAGAAAAAATTAAAATGTCAACAGTCCCTTGGTGACAGTTTTAAATGAATCTTTAAAAGAAGCTTATTTTGGAAAGCCTTCTGGTCACCCCCAATTACTATGGTTGCCTTAGTTGTGACAGCTGGTGTATAATCTTTGATTACACTGTCATTAAAATGTCTTTTATACCTTTTTTAATGCCATCAACACACCATTTGCTTTTCAAATCACACCCTAAAGTGAGTGGATCATGGACATGGAGGTATCTATGAAGTTTCTAAGCCTTTTTCACACTTTCAGAAGCTGGTAAATTCAGGCACAATATGGGAATCTGATACTGCTCCAGCTCTGATACATTAAATTTATCCTAGATTTTTTTTAACATCTACTCACATTTTGTATCATTTTCTCTTACTCTCTATCTCAATAGGAAAAAAATTCATTTCATTGAAGTCCATCAGTGTATCTTATTGAGAATTTTAATAATGAAGTCAGGACAGAGGTGCAGCCCTCAAGTTCATCAATTATAGTTTCACAGGGGAAAAAACAACAACAACAACAAAAAATATTGCTTCACAGCTTTAGAACACTTTTTTAACTCAGTCAACCAGCTTGAAAATTTGCACTATGAGGTAAAGGAGGAAGCAGATTCATCTTTATGAAGAGGAAACTTACTGAGGAATCAGAAGTCAGTTTTTTTTTCTTTTACTGATCATGTGATTTAACAAATAAATTTAGATAACCTCACAGAGCCCAGTTTCTTTGAATATAAAATTAGAGCAATAACTGCTTTTTACTTCTTGGACTTGTCACGGTCATTAAAAATATACTGCTTGACAACATATTACAATCCAGAAAACACTGTAATGTAATACAGAAGCTCCTCAGCTTACAATGGGGTTAAGTCATGAAAAACCCATTGTAACTTGAAAATACATTTAATACACCTAAACTACCAAACATCACAGGTTAGCCTAGCCTAGACCTGCACGTGCTCTGAACACTTACATCAGCCTACAGTTGGGCAACATCATCTGGCAACATGCTACACTGTTTACCCTTCTCATTGTGATCACATGGTTGACTGGGAGCTGCCCAGCATCACAAGCGAGTATCTACCACTTACTAGTGAATGTGTATCACTTTCACACTATCCTAAAGTAGAAAAATTACAAGTTAAATCATTATCGTTCAGGGACCATCTGTTCATTGCTGGTGGTAGTGGTACTTCTACAGGTAAATAAATCAGAACAAGTGTCCAGCTCCTAATGAAACTGCAACCTAGACGTCACGATATGCAAATCGGTCAGTCAGTTGGGGCAGTTCGGTGTCCAGCTGTCCTTAAACACACAGGCAGGCAGGAATTAAAGTCTCCTCATTAGGGGGAAAAAAACTCAGCTCTTTACACAGTTTTGAAAAACAATATTTTGAAAGAAGTATATTTACTATGATTCCTTTTTACCTTTATTGGAGACATTTTGAAATATTTTTAAGGCTTATAATGAAGTTTTAAAAATTTAAGTGTTTTAACACATTTTTTTCAGTGAGAGATTCTCAGGTCCTTTAAAATATTCACAAATACTAATAATAGTGGGAATATGAAAGTTGCTTTAAAATTTCAAAAACCCAAAAAGAAATATATTTAAAACAAAGTGTTTGAATTTTAATGTTTAAAATTATTTATGCTTTGCCTTTTGCTGTGTAAACACTGGATTTTTAATGCTGATTAAAATATTTGATTGGCAATGTCTTGGAATAATGCAAACCAAATTAACTTAAAAGTAGTTTAATACATTCAATTAGAAAATGTTTATGTCACAGGGTTCATTTGGGAAAGATTATATGAAGTTTTTAATCAGGAAAAGGTGAGTAATCTCACTTTTAAACCTTAAAACAATTATTCATGACGTGTTACAATTATATTATAGTTATGTGTCACTGAATGATGGGGATAAGTTCTGAGAAATGCTTTGTTTGGTGATTTGCTTATTGTGCAAACATTGCAGAGTGTACTTTCACACACCTAGACAGCATCGCCTACTGCATGCTTAGGTCGTATGGTATGGCTATTGCTCCCAGGCCACGAACTTGTACAGCATGTTACTGTACTGAGAACTGTGGGCAACTGTAACACAATGCTTAAGTATTTCTGTATCTAAATATATCTAAACACAGGAAAGGTACAGTAAAAACAATGTATAAAACACTAAAAATGAATCACTTGTACCATTTTCTAGGGAATTTACCGCAAATGGAGCTTGCAGGACTGGAAGCGGCTCCGGGGGCGTCAGTGAAGGAGCGGCGAGTGAATGTGAAGGCCCAGCACACTGCCGTACACCACGGCAGATGTCATAAACACTGTACACTTGGGCTACATCAACGTATAGAAATATTTTTCGTTCTTCAGTAGTAAATTAATCTTAACTTATTGTAACTTGTTTATAAGCTTTTTAATTCTTTTAAACTTTTTGACTCTTTTGTAGCAACAGCCTAAAACACAAACACATTTTAGAATTATACAAAGATATTTTTTCTCTTCATATCCTTATTCTATAAGATTTTTTCTATTTATTTATTATTTTTTAAACTTTGTTGTTAAAAACTAAGACACAAATGCACACATTAGCCTAGGCCTACACGAGGTCGGGATCATAAACATTACTGTCTTCCACCTCCACATCTGTGTCACTGGAAGGTCTTCAGGGGCAGTAACACATATGGAGCTGTCATCTCCTGTGATGATGCCTTCTTCTGAATACTTCAGGGATACATGTTGAAGGTCCTGCCTGAAGCTGTTTTACAGTTAACTTTTTTTTAATAAGATGAAAGAGTACACTATGAAATAACAATAAGAGGTGTAGCATGATAAACATATACTTCAGGAAGGAGAAACACTTGAGCCCAGGAATTCGAGGTTGCAGTGCACTATGATGATGCCACTGCAGCCTAGCCAAGATGACAGACGGAAATCCTGTCTCAAAAAAACAACAGAGTAATCAAAAATCATATATTCCAATAACATTTATTATCATATCAAGTATTGTATATTGCACATAAATTGCACATATGTGCTATACTTTTATTCAACTAGTAACACAGTAGGTTCATGTATTACCTGCATCACATATCAGTAATGCATTGTGAGTAATGCATTGAGTTACGATGTCATAATGACTACAAGAGATAGGAGTTTTTAAGCTCCATTATAATCTTATGGAAGCCCTGTCATCTATGTAGTCTGTCATTGACCAAAATGTCATCATGCAACACATAACTACACTTTATATGAATCATCAATTTACTATATTATTTATACCATTTCTTAGTTTAAACTCAGTATGCTACTTTGCTGAGATTTCTATACTCTTTTTTAAGAATGGAAAACTTTCCAATCATCAAGTGCTTAGTGCTTTTAAGGTATTTCCTTGTCAATATCTCTGCTATTTCGCACAGTATTTTCTCCACACCTCATCAGGGAGCACTCATCCAGTTCCAGTGACTTACTGCTGGTGAATTTCTGAAGTTGTATCATGAATTCCTTCATAGAGACTTTGCTCTCTGTTAAATCCACACTGATTTTCCTTGAAGAGCTCATTTAGAATTGGAGTTTACTTGTTATCATACGTAGTAAAGTCTCATGTAAAATATTGAAATTTTATACTAGTTATTTTTTACATATTAGATATTTAGAGGGCCTTGATTATGAAAGCTGACTTTAGTTAAGAATATAGTGGTTCTTAGATAAGTTCTTTTCTTTAACCATGTTATGAATGATAAAGTCATTATCGATTGTTCATAATAAAATGGTACAACTTTTTTGCTAATAATTAGTTAAAAATGATTCTAGAAAAAAATTGAATTCTAGATATTTTGTTATCTACAACCAATTTCATTCAAAATTTGTAAAAAGACTGAATTAGACATCATAGCAAACATAAAAAATAAGAATTATACTTGCTTTCAAGGAGCTTGTTCTCTCATTACTAAAATGATTTAATTATACAGATAACTACTAAGCTATATCAGAGAAAAGACTCTATACTGAGTGAGACTAAATGGAACACATTGAGAGTCCCAGTATGGATTTGGGACTATCGCACACCACTGACATTTTCCTGGTTTCCAAGAGATTTTCTTCAATGTTGTGATATCTAAATGTTAAGAAATAAGTGTTATAGACAGTGGCCAATACTTAGCTAAATTTAATACTGTTTTAAACAGGGCTGTGATATACAGTTCTTTTATTGGTTGAAGCTGAGATAATTCTAATTTAAGGAATAGATTAATATAAGCATTAGCTGGACTTCTAAAAAGCATAAATGTAGGAGTATGATTAAGTTTAAAATTGACCAAAGCAATGTTTGGAAAATGAACCAAATGCCAGGATCTCCTGAAGGCCCATGTGCCATATGATTAAAGACTGAAGGGTCTGGATATGATTAAAAGTACATTTTGTGCAAGCAAAGGAGTAAATGACCCTTCTCTTTGAGTTTGTCAATCCTTGACCAATTCAGCAATATAAAGACTTACAGATTATCTGTCTGGGATTACATGATGACTCAGTGTTTACTGAGAGTACCGCAAAAGAAAAGGAGGTAGTGACATGAGTAATATAAAAAAAAGTATGAGGAAGAATGAAGGAAAAAAATCCTGATTATATGAGTATCCCGATTATATCTTTGAGAACAGCACAATCTCCATCTCTCACATGGATTTATTCACCTTTGATCACAGTTGATGGATTGTCATAACTGAGTGAGTACCCTAGCAGTTGGGTGTGTGCATTTTCTCTTAAAATCTTCCAACAGGCGCTTAAAATGGTATTATGAGTCTGTCACTCATTAAATAATTTATTTTATTCTATGTCAATGTTATTCTCTTAAATCTTTGTTTAGTAATTATCTAACCCAGAATATATGGTGTTAAGTGTTGCTCCTCTGTGCTACCATTATACTTTCAATTGCAGCACTTAAGTATTTATATCAAGTAGATTCTCTTAAGAGGCTTAAAATTTTAACAGTCAATGTGAGCAAGAAGTTACCTGGTTAACATAGAAGGGAAATATATTTCTTCCTAACTCATACCTTATTTCTTTATGTCTTTTTCTTTCTACTATCTAGGCTTTGAGATGTCTAAAGTTTTCTATCCCCTTTGGCCTTTCTTCCATATTTCCCAGCTCACTAACAGTGAGAAATATTTTATTTTATTAATGAGGGTTAATATGTTGCCACCACTCATGAAAATGTCCATGTAAACATTTATTTAATTTTTTTCATTAAGGGATATGAATCTCTAAAATTTAAATTATACACTACTCATAGGTTGATATAAAAAAGAATTTATGGAGTAGAGTGTAAGTCTTGGTCCATCTCAAATAAAACTACGTTAATGAGAATGCCCCTCACTTCACCCACTGATAATCTTAGCCTTCAATAGAAATGATGATTTGGTTTTGAAAACACGTTTCTCCTAGAACCAACTCAACAGTTGTCTTGATCAACAACTATGTTCTTGACCATATATCAAGTATTATGTGAACACTAGCTTTTTTTTCTTCAGAATAAGTATACTATGTTTTGCTTAATAATTCCTATCACATTACCCAAAGTACCCAAAGCTACTGTACCACTTCCTTGACCTAACCCACAAAATGCATTGGTAAGAAAGCAGGGAAATGAGCTGAGCATGTAGTAAGTAATGAGATCTAACATGAAAAAAGAGTAAATATTCTAGCATCTATGCATATTTCTATAAAGTCTTTTATCAATTATGATACAATTCTTAATAAATCCCTCAAATGATCAAACATTATAAATAGTATCTATCCACTTCAGTCTCTATATTTTCACTTCCCTTTATTCTTAAATCATCCATTTATAGTTTCTCTCAGCATTATGTGTTTTGAAATGCTGTCTCACCAAGGTAAATATTATCCCGTTCTTGTTTCAAAATCATCTGTATAGATATGTTTTCTCTGGAGATTGTGACACTAGTATCTACTCCCTACTTACCTAAAAGCTCTCCTCTTCGACTCTGTGATAAGTTGTAATATTGCAGTCATTCATATTTAGGCTTCTCTGCAGGCTCCATTTCTCTGTGCATTTTTTTTTTTACTTCAGTTTTTGTTCTCCATCCTTCTACCACTTCATATACACTCTTTTAGTGATCTCGTTTCCACTTAAGGCTTCCCTGTTCACCTGCATAATTACAGCTATTGTAAACTTTCCTGTAAATCCAGACCCACAGATCCTGCTGCAGACTGCACATTGCCACCCAAATGCCTACAAGTTTCCCAAACCCAATATGCCCAAATTAGAACTCATCGATCTTTGAACTGCTGTATCAATCCACCTGCCAAAATAAATATCTCTTAAGAAATGACTAATTTAATATTTTTGAGATCTCTGTTGTATTAAACGTGAAGTGTAGAAAAAATATGTTTTAAGAAGGAACTTTTTTCAGCACCTGTTCCTATTTTATTATTCTTTTTCTGTGTCCTCTGCCCCTTCCTCCCAGCCACATGTGGCTCTCGAGTGACATACATTTCATATCAAAGTTCATATATGTATATGTGTATTTGTTCAACTGAAATATCCTGTGGTTGACAATATGCCCAAGAAGATAGTTATTAAATTCTTGTAGCACGTATTTTAAGAGGGCTCAGATCTTGGTAAGAGGTGCATAGTATGCTTCTAAGCTCAAGAAAATCAAACTGGTATGTTCTTGCTTTTATCTGCAGGAGACATTAAAGTAGAGAAAGTGACAGTTCTGTAAACATTCTAAGTTCTCAGATATAAGGTCTGTTTTCTCTTGGGAAAGCTTGGTGTAGACATCAGCGCTTTAGGGGGAGGGAATATACTTTTATGTAGGACACGATCCCTGATCCTGATCTTGAGATTTCTAAAGCCGATAAGCACATAAGGCTTAAATAGACCAAAGTGTAGTTGCCTAGGAATGAGAACATAGAATTACATCCTCCCAAGTACACGTTTAGAGGTTGGAAATGCCTTTATGTTGTGTAGCATGGAAGTTAGTGGAGTGGTTGGTATCAGAGTTGAGCTGAGAAAGCATGCCAGCTAAGTATTCTCACCTACAACCCACATGCAATGTTAGTGGGACCAATGGGCATAGCTTAGCCTGTGGAGGTCCTCCATCAGGAAAAATCTGTTGAAGCTCATCATGCCCACAAGAAACAATCACGCCCACTTCTGATTCTGTTCCATAACCTCATCAACGTACTCATGCTATTCTCTTAGAATGCTTTGGATGAGTTGATTAGCTAATAAATAATGCAAAATAAAACTTTACAACATGATTTCCATCAATAAAAAATTACATTATATGAGGAATATAGGAATTTAAGGCAATGTGATCAGAAGAAGGAAATTAAACTTATTTTTTTAGCATTGTTTATGTGGCAAGCAATATGCTCAGCACCTCCCATGTAATAAATTGTTTACTTTTTTTTATTTCTTCTCACCATTATGTTAATGAAGAGAATGTAATAAATTATTTAACCCTATGAAATAAATATTACTAGTGCAATTTGTTAGATGAGAAAAATGATTTTCAGATCAGTGAACTAATTTTCCTAAGAACTCACGAACAGATATTGGCAAAGCCAGAAATAAACCCATAACTGTCCTCTTCAACGGTTGCTTTTGTTATTATATACATCAGCAAGGAGAACATTTTCATCATGGGAACTTTTATGGATTAAATTGTAAGTTTTCTTTTCCATCATTTATAAAATTATCATTGCTTTTAAGACCTATTCTCGTGACATCTGAGTATCCCTGGATTAGAAATACATGTATTTTTAGAATTGCTAAATTTTGATTCTATACTACTTTAACAAGTTTTTAGATGTATATATTCTCAATATATGTGCATTTATTTATTTACAAATTGTATATAACAATACTTTAATAATAGCTAAACATGCCACTCACTATTCTAAGTTCTTTATAACTGTTAACTCATTTAATCATCACTTCATTAATGAGGCAGTTACAGGTAGTATTACAATCCCTGTTTAAAAGATAATAAACAGAGAAGTAACTTGTCAAAGTGCCTTATCTAGCAAGGAATTGATGGAAGGTTTGGAGTTAAATAATTAGATTCAAGAAGCACATCCTTAACCACTTTAAAATATTATTGCTTCTATATGATTTTTTTCTGATAATTTTGTAAGAATATTATAAAATGTTCAAAAGTAGAAATTCAAAAATGATATATAATTAAATATGAAAATATCTTCCGTGATTTTTTCTAAATTTGAATGGATCATCTTATGCATCCAGTTTGGAAAATGTTAGTTTATTTTCCAAAAATCTGATCTCATCTTGACTTTAATAACAGCAATGCTGTCTTCAAATATATTTTGAGAGGAAGATTTTATTCCTTTACAAAGCAAGCAAGAAAAGACTAGGAGTTGTAGTCCCACAAAAGGTTTAGTTGACTAGACCCTGAAGATCATCTTTGGAATAAGAAAGAAGAGAACATATGGAAATTAGTAACAAACTATCAAAAGAATGATATCACGGAAGCAGTGAGCAGAGTTTAAAAACCATCTGTTTATTTATTGGATATGTCTACATAATAAACATGTTTTGTAGGACATTACTTGGGTTTGCAGGAGAGGTTTTATCCTCATTATCTGACTGATTTGAAAAAGTATCCTCACCTTCTGAAGAAATGCATTACCATTAGGCATAGAAACTTTAAAAAAAAGGACTACTTAAATATTTACCTATGTTAAATGCAATAAGCCTTAGTATCATAGATACAGAAAAAATGCTTTCATTTCATTTAAAGAAATTTCATACCTAAATAGGAATTTTTATATAATAAATTATTAGATTCCTGCTATTTGTGCAATTTTTGCTTTTGGCAAAAACATGAGTTTTAGCTTCGTTGCACAGTTCCCTCTGAGTTTTCCCAGCCACAAGTAGACAGGTAATTCATATGTCTCAGTGGGTGTATTTTGGATCATGTTTCATGCGTGATTTCGGAGAAAGAGAGGCAAATGAAACAAGCAGGAGCAATCCCAGGAGCTAACTCTTCCTAGGCGGAAGCTCCATTTAAAAAGCATAAAATTGTAATAAAAATTAAAAATGCACGACGTGCATAGAAGCAATGGTTGCAGTTAGAGAAAAATAAACCCAATTTAATCAATCTTTTTCATAAGAATTATATTATTTATTATAGAATGACAGGGAATCGTTTTGGTGGTAAAATTTAGCTAGTAGGCAAATGTCAGCGTGAAGTTGCCAATTTAAATTATCCACCTCAGTTTCAATATCCTTCATCCTGAAAACAGTTTCAACTAAAGTAACTAATAAACAGAAGGGAGACTATTCAATTCCAAATACTTTGACTCAGTGTATTAAAAATATTTTAAAAATCTACCCTCAGAAGATGGGGAACATGTCACATTTCTCTACTCTAGAAAAATCACTTTAAAGTAACTTGGTTTGTTTATAATCGTGTCACAATTTCTAAAAAGAAGAGTTACTCTGAAGAGCGGCCATCCTACATAATTTGTGCATTTTCCAGGGTTTAAAAAAGTTAACCTGAAATTTACATCTACTCAGCATATTTTCACTTATACCTCAGCCCACAAGGCTTAATATAAGTTTATATTTTCTCTGGAAAGAATCAGAAGTTATTTCCCAGAAAAGACATATTTACTAAGAGAGAAAGGTAATTGTTAATAAGTAAATGTTTTAAATTCAATATATATTATGGTGAATAGTGTGCATCTAATTTCTCATGAAAACTCAGAATCTACCCTATCCACTTCAATATGTCTCCATGCTAACTATTCCTGCAGCCAAGCTAAAAGAGATATTCACCTTGTCTAGATAAATGCTGTATTTTATCAGTAGAAAAATAATACTAAAAATATATTGCGATTTTCTTTCAAGCCAAGATTCCAAACTTACTTTTTTTCATCTTTTAAATTATGAGTTGTAATAATTCTATCCAATTCAGAAGAATAAACTCTAGAAACTATCCAACCACACAAAATGTTCACTTCACCCAGTTGTAGATAACATATATATAAGAAAACATTTGGTTGGTCTGATGGTAGTGGGTTATCAGAACTTATTAATATTAGTGTCACTAAAGTTGGTATTCAACCCCTCACTGCTAAATTTGACAGACTTTAAAAAAAAAAAAAAAAAACATGGACTGGAACTGTATCTAGCCTTCAGCCCTTATGACAGATAAAGGCAATATTTTATCTAAAATGTTTTTACTCAGAATTCTCAGAGAATAAATATTGTTCTTCCAAAAAAATAAAAGCAACTCCCAAATGTGGGAAATCTATATCTATATCTATATCTATCTATATCTGAAATACAGAATCTAAATAATCCTTAGTATATAATACCTGAAAAGCTTTAAGAAGAAAATGTTTTCATGGTTTGATCCTCTCCCCAGCAGAAGGCACATTCTCTTTGATTCTGTGTTTCGTAGATAATTTTCCCAAATGCTATCTGTATATTGAGGCATTCAAAGTTGAAAAATCCCACTTGGCTCATTTTAAGAAGTACTGGATCAAATGGGATTAATAAAATGTGGTATATGAATACCATGGAGTACTATTCAGCTGTAAGAAACAATGGTGATATAGCACCTCTCATATTCTCCTGGATAGAGCTGGAACCCATTCTACTAAGTGAAGTAGCCCAAGAATGGAAAAATAAGCACAGCATGTACTCACCAGCAAATTGGTTTCACTGATCAACACCTAAATGCACATATAGGAGTAATATTTATCGGGCGTTGGGCAGATGGGAGGGGGGATGGGTATATACAAACATAATAAGTGAGATGCGCACCATCTGGGGGATGGACACACTTGAAGCTCTGACTGGGGAGAGGGGGCAAGGGCAATGTAACCTAAACATTTGTACCCCCATAATATGCTGAAATAAAATAAACTGACATATATACTTTTGAACTTACTATTTTCTTCTTGCAGAAACTTTCAATATAAAAATCCAATAAATGGCCAGCTCCATTTAGATTACAAATATTTATTACATGCCTAATAAGTGCAAAGCAATATTTAAAAGCACTAGAATCATTTAGTCAGGGCATGATGCCTTATTAAATAAAGTTTATGTATGCATAGTTCAATAAATATTGGTTGCAAACACACTGATTTATTTTCTAGAGTACAGCGACTCTTGTCTAAGGTATTTCATACTTTGGAGATGCAGGGAAACTTTTCTCTCCCTAGTCTGAATTTATTTTTTAAATAAATTGCTTCCAAATTTAGCCTACTTTTGGCTTTAAAATGCTTCATTTTTGTTTTAATCTAAATAGTCATTCGATTTTAAATATATCAATTTTATCCCTAAACTCTTAGTGGAATTACCTTTGTAGTGTGGTAAGTTTATAATAGGACTGCTAATATTTCACTATTGTTAAATCTTATTTCAGATATTGTCACTTTATCATTTTCTTATTCTCTTACCTTTTATCTTTCTTCTCTAAGGCTAGAAGAGATAGAGATATACTATTAAACAGAGCCCTTTGACTATATAAACAATTAAAATCACAAATCACCATGTCAGAACCATGTTGGAAGCCCCATTTTGTGCAATTCTTGGAAAGAAGTACCACACTGGAGAACAGGACCAGTCTCTTCCCTAAGCTATGGTTCTGGAACCACCATGATCACAAGGTCTTAGGAAAACCCCGTATCTGAATTCCAGAACTTCTCAGGGCATTTAGTCCACCCTAAAGGCAGAGGAAGTGGGATGTGGCATAGAGGTTCACAGAGTGAAGGGTCAGGGTCAGGACATGGGAGACTTTGCTCATAACATTTTGTCTGTGCGAGCAGATTCAACATCAGAATGGAACTTAAAAAATATTTAGGAGAACACGTCAAGGTGCGGGAGCCCACTAAGGCCAGTATCCTTCAATAGAGACACAGTTTACTAAGTGATACTCCTGTGGATGCTACCCCTTTTTTTTTTCTATCAAGATGTTTTATCAACCCCCTTTCATTTATAATATAATTAGTTGAGGGACTAAATCACAAGACCATAGTTCTCTAACTTTTCTACTCTTTCATCACTGTAATTAACACTGAACAGCTTTTATTTTAACTTGAGTTTTGGTTCTGAACTTCAGGTCAAAGAGGTGGAAATGTTTTCCCTAAAGCACTGGAATATAATATGAACATATGGGAACTGAGAAATTTTAAAACATAATTAAAATGACTTCCTTATAACTGTACTGCTTTTATTAACCTCATATATACCCCTTCCTTGAAAAATGTTCCAAAATATTCATTGATGACCCTGGGATTCAACTATTGTAGGGCTGATTTTTGCCAAAATTATGAAATATTAGCTATTGAAGCCATAACATAGTAAGTACAATATGTACCCAGACACTCTGTCAGATATTTGGATAGCAAATGAATTTAATTTTCATAGTTCTTTGTACTCTTTTGATAACCTCCTATCTTCATAAATTGATATATTCTTTCTTATTTGCTCTAAATTCATGAGGTATCAGTGTAATTTTGTTATATGGATGTATTGCAAAGCGGTGAAGCCAGGGTTTTTAGGGTATCCGTCACCTTATATATTCTTTTGACAAATATTGAGGGCTTCTTATGTGCCAGATGTTAATCTAGATCCTGAATACACAGGACAGAACAAAACAGGAAAAACAATTATGCATATTCACTTCTATCACAACTCTTTTGGCCTTCCTTACTCATACCCAAAGGCTTCTAAACCACTAACCAATGGCAATTATACTCCTAAATTCAAATCTCCTCATTTTACCAGATGGACTCTCTACATGCCTTCTCCCATTCACATGGGCTTCATTTCTCTCTGCTTTTTTCCTTGTCAGGAAGCTTACCTATTTTTGGCCAGAATTTATTATCCTGGTAAATATCTTATCTAGTACATCTAGTAAGGTATTAAGTTGTTGTCCATACATTCATTTCAACCTTGATCTCCTGGAGATACCTTCAACCTAGAGGAGTGATGGCTTCTCTTGCTTTGCATATTGCTGAGTTTTTATTCATGTTATGTGTATCAGTAGTATGTTCTTTTGTATTGCTAAATGTTATTTACAGATATATGTATAATAAATTATTCATCCATTCATCTGTTGATGAACATTTGGGTTAGTTCCAGTTTAGGCTTATCAAAATAAAGCTGCTTTGGCATTTTTGTTCCAGTCTCTCTTTGGACATCTCCAAGAATGGAATTGCTGGGAGATATATATATATGCGTGTGTATATATATATATATATATATATATATATAAAACTATTTAAGAGACCACTAGACTGTTTTCCAAAGTTTTGCTCACATTTTACATTCCTCAAAGCAGTGTATGAAAATTTGACATTGCTCTATATTGTGTCCAATAGTTGATACTGCCAATCTTTATTAATTTTAGTCATCCTAATGTATATGTAATATCTTGTTTTGGCTTTAATTTTTGTTTACTTGAGAACATAAGATGTTGAATATTTCATCCTGCACTCAATATATGTTCTTTCACAAAGAGATTTATAACTAATATTAATAATAAATTATTAATAAATTATAAATAATGTTTATATACATGTAAATAACATATAGGAAAAATATATATGTAATATTTACAAATCAATAATAAGAAGTTAAGCAATACAATAATAATGGTTAAAAAAATTGAACAAAACCTTAATGAAAAGAGATTAGAAGAGACAGAGCAAGATGGCTGAATAGAACACTCCAGCAATTGTCCCCTCATAGGAACAGCAAATTGAACAACTGCTCATGCGAGAAAGCACACTCATAAAAACCAAAAATTAGGTAAGTGATCACAGTACACTAAAGAGGGTAGAAAAGAAAGTCTTGTACTGCCTACACCATCCCTCCCCCAACAACAGGTAGCATAGCACAGAAAGAGACTGGGTGTACTTGGAGAGGGAGAGCAAAGTGGAGTGTCAGACCTTGTGTTGGAATTGGGTGCTGCTCTGTCACAGCAGAATACAACACAGGGCATTATTTTGCTGGTGCCCATGGAGGGAGAATTTAGATTAGCACTGACAAACTGCTTTGTTACTTACAAACTGCTTTAATAATTCTTTTTGGTGATGGTTGTTGTCTGTCTTTGGTTTTATAAGGTTGGCATGCAATTGTCTATACTATTGAAAAAGTATAGCCCCTCTACTGAGACAAAACCCTTCTGAGATCTCTACTGAATGCATTCAGTATTTCTCCACACTGGCATGCAAAAATACAAATGATTGCTAGTATGTGTGAATTCTGATATTTTCAATCATTGGTCTGTGACCAGTCTTGTCAATGTTTACCATATGTATGCATGGATTGTTATTGTTATTGTCAAAGACTAAAGGTAAATTTGCACAGATTTATTGTGCTTTTCATTGCTTTGGAGATCCCCCTTTCTATACTTTAATCTGGAAATTTCTTCAGGAGAAAAATTGAAGCAAATGTATGGCACAACACATTTGTTCCCCTTTTCTTGAAAGCTGTAGTACTGGTCCTCTTATTGTTCAATGTCTAGTGTCATTATTTATTTTTTCCTAGTTTTCTGGAAGTTTGTGGGTAAGTACTGAAACTGTTATTGCTTTTTGGCTGAAATTGGAATTTCCTCTTCTCTCTCCCTTTTGATGATGATGATGATGGTAGTGATGATGATGATGATAACTGCTTTGCAACTCCAACTTTTTCATTTGACAATTGGAAAGATGGAGCTTATGTGTGTTCTGAATTGAACAAAAGTTCATTGAGATTGCTTTAAAATAAAATAGTTTATTCTATGGACGGTAGATAAAAGATTTAACTTCACACATATGCACATTTACACACACAATGCACTTTCTTTAAAGGCATTCTCACTAGAGTACAGTAATAAGGCTCTTACCAACAAGGCTGACAGTGTTTCAAATGTTTCCTTGGAAGTCAGAATGCGGTCATTTGCAAATCTGCAATGATCCATAAGAGGGTTTGAAATTTCTCATTGATATTGCAAATTCACAGCTTTGCTCTACTGTGTAGAAAGAGCTTTCATCTGTCCACTACTAATTTAATATAATGGACTTCTGTATCCTGGAAAGCACTAGATGTAATGATCTGAATTATACTTCTTCAGCACTATATCATAAAGAATAAGAACATGCTCTGGGGACTGTATACATAGGAAACACTTCACCCATTGCTAAAATGATACTTCCTTTTAGCTGAAGTATCACAACTGTTTTAAAGCATCTAGTCATCATGGGACATAATGCCTGAAAAGCTGTTTTGAAAAGCAAATATAGCACTGCATTTTGATGAAACTTGCCAAGTAACAATTCAACTGCAAAAATAGCAACAACATAATAAACCATACATCCTTAATATATAAACTATATCCTCCTTGCTGGAGAGATTTGTAGAGAATGGTATCAATCTGAAGCATTCTAGAAGATTTTAGTACCCTGAAACTTTTAATTTTATGTCGGATATGCATATTGTCCAAACAGCCTAATGTGAGTCTTAATCAGCTAATATTAACTTATGGAGGGTATTTTCTCCTGAAAATGTTTTGAATTATTAGAACAGAATCTCTACACACTTGAAGGAAAAATTGAGGATGAAGTACACAGTCCCTAAGCAGCCACAGGGCAACTAGAAGTTTTTCAAGTTAAATATGGCTATGTCATTTCCCACCATTAATCATTCTTTAACTGTTAATTTAAACACTATTTGACACACCCTATCTTAGAAATCCTATACTTTGTTTTAACTTATTAGCTTATATATTTTTTTAGTTAAATGACTGACAAATATTATGGAAGGTTAATGTCATGTTTGCTTTAAAATTCCAAGGGTCAATAACATTCATATTAAATTAGGAGAAAAGTTACTGAGAGTAGTCCTAGAACATTAAGGGTTTCCCTTGCTTGCCAAACACCTAACTGTAAAATTCACCACTCATTACTCTAAGACTTGCCATTTTATCTGTGTTTAGCTTTTGGCATATTATAGATTTTCATCAATTTGAACTATGGCAAAGAGACTTTTACTTCCACAGGTGATATGTATAAAGCAACAAAATAGTATGTAATACAGAAAATATGAGGAAAAGGGACCATTGCTCATGTTGAAAATGATATCCACATGAACGCTGTTTAGTTTTCTTAATTTTTTAAAATAGGTGCATACTTACTCCCTAGGCAGTCTTCTCCTTTCATAATAACAGGTATTCAAGCATTGTATCCTATTTGACAGCTTGCACATAAAAAAAGAACTGAAAAGTGCTGGTTTTCATTTTCTTTGACTTTTCACACTACAAAGGACTGCATTAATGCTGCATTTCATAAATTAAAGTAGACCCTCTTGCTTCTCACAATAAATCTTGCTGAAATAGTACTGCATACGTTTTGTACATAAACCGATTTTAACATTATGGAAAAGGCAATTTAGAGTTACATTGATGCAAGCATAAATGTATAGAAAAACCAAACAAAAGAGCCATTTTTAGCATGACTATGTGCCTTGATAACATTCAGATGTCTACATCTATTTGTGGTTCTATTGCTAGAAACTCTAACTTGAGTGGTCTGCGACACTGTAAATTTAGTTCACCAATAAGCCATTTCCTCCAAAATAATCTATTGAAACAAGTCTCCTTCCTATTAAAATTATATTTTATTGAGATATTACAAAGGTACAGAAAGAGTCCTGGAAAGAGTACAATGCTCACAGAACCTGAGTACTCCACAGGGACAAGAATGGTGCGGAAAAGACAAGTTCTCACTTGTACCAACCCACTCCTGTACACCCTGGCATACTTTTTCCTAACTCTCTGTGCCCAGATACCATATATTAAATAGTGTTTCAAAGATGCAGTTGAGATTATTGTGGGAAAAGGCACAACTCAATCAGAAAATTAAATTCTCTGGAACAAACTCTTTATATCCTCTCTGCTCCTATAGTACAAGACTTCTGTTTCCCGTTCCCTTTTATTTTTTTTTTAATAAAACTGAAAACCACAATATTTTCTTTACCATTTATATAATACTATGTCTCAATAGGACCTTTGGGAGTAGACAGACGCTACCTGATTGCTTGTAATCAGGTAAAAATTAGGCAAGAAATAAGTTTGTCTCTTTCCCGCATTTTGGCAAAGTTGAGTCAAGCTTAAATGAGAGAATTAACCATTTGACAGTCTAAAAACCATGTAATTTGGTTTCTATGTAACTCTAGAGAATAGCATTCATATCTTTTTTAAAGTTTGTACCTAAAGATCATAATTACTCTACCAACTACCTCTTTAATTATCATCTATTTGGTCAATATTTCTTTAAGGCACATATCTTTAAGAGATAAATTTTAAAATAGTGTCCCTCAAAGCATGCTTTCTATATTTGTATTTGGGTGTGGGATATAGCAACTGATGGGTGGATGGTGATAACAAATTTGGTATATATGTGTATAAGTCTAATGTATTAATATTACCATAGAACTGGAGAAATTTTGCTATAACTTATCATTTTCACCCTCTTTTAGGTATTCATTAAAGGGACCCTAAGTAATCACAAAGAAATAGGATCCCTACACATATCTTAGAAAGAGTGAATCTGGGTCTAGATAGTCTTGAAACACTATCCCAAATACAGTTCAATCCTTGAATTTGGTTCGATCCTCTCCCCAAAGAAATACTTTGATCTGATTGGCTTCTCTGATTTCCAGTCTTGCTGCTTCTTTGAAAGCACTTTATTGAGATCAAGGTCCATTTTTATTTTCCCAGTTCCCTCATCTACTAGCACCTGATAGTAAATTTAGATTTTTTAAAATAAATAATGAAGATATTAATGAATTAAATGGCTGGCCTGCCTTCCTAGGTTCTAGGTAGATTCCATTCAATTCTGCAATCATTGGGTTCTATTGTTTATATAACTGTTCTAGAAGGAGAGGAGCAATCTCTCTTCCTGTTATCCCTTAAGTCAGAGCTGCTCTTGCCTGGGAAGACATGCAGGAGATATAGAATTCTCCAGATTATATGAAAAAAAAGTCCTATTAAAAACACCTCATTTGTCTGGTATATAAAAAAAATTCCCTATCAAATAATCAATTTGATTTGAACTACAGGTTTTGTGTTCTCTCCAAACCACCTAGGTTTTGAGAACATGCCACTGCACTCTATGCTAAGTGTATCCTTCATACTATATCACCTGATATGATATAACTAAGCAGAAAACAAAATATCAAAAATACCTCTGTGGCACTGTACTCCAGAAGTGGATAAAAATAGATTTCAAAAAATAGGTGCCATATTAAAACATGGCTGGAGGTGGGCCCCTCCTACATTTATTTTCTACTGCTGATGATTGTTAGAAATCATAAAAAGCAGGAAGCCTTTATTTCTGAATTATTATTTTATTTTAAAATACATTATGGAATACTACAAAAATATTAGTAAGTAATAAACACAAATTGATCGGGATGATGCTTACAAATAGAATTATCATAAACATAGGCACATCTGAAAAAATGGCAGCATAACCATCTTGGGGTGATGTTGAATAATGCACTCAATGAAATGTGTTGCTGAAAGAGGTTGAATAGCTGCCTCTTGGGAATCCTAGCATTGAGCAGGACAGCCTAGGGTTCCATTCTGTCCCTGGCCTGCTACTTTTATGTTTAAATTCTAAATATTTGTACACATAACTATCTCTCCGACTATGTTATAAATTTTTAGTATATAGTTACCATGTCTCAATCATCTTTGTATCTTTCAAAGAGTTCTTGAAGGTTATAATTCGTATAGCAGTTGCTCTAGAAATGTTAATTATATAATTATAAAAGATGACACAAAATACATATATATATCTTATTTAGGTAAGTCATTCCCAAAAAAGGCAAACCAAAAGTGGAAGTCATATTAAGGCCTTTTTATCCTTAAAAAATCAGGGTTTTAAACATTTTTATTTCTGCTTCTCATGAGATTATAACCCATGTTCTTGACTAATAACTATTTCAAGTTCATACTTTTCCTGGCCGTATTTTTCAGAAGATTAATGATTCAATCTTGGGCAAGATTACCAAAGCATCAATATACCATAAAGCTGGCTACTTCCCCAGTTTAAACAATGAAGCAGATTAAAGGAGCTTGAGTACAGCAATGAAAATATGCCATTGGAATTCAAATGCAGACACAGCCTAAGACTGTTTGATTCACACCCACATAATTACATTTAGAGAATATAAAGAAATCTTTCCCCTGAAGGGAAGATCTATTTCTGCCCAGAAATAATTTGTGTCCTCCTGTCTAAAGCATGCCAGTATGGCATCACCGTAACAAGCTTGCCTTGTCTCTAGAAGGTACATTTGGCTACTCAAGGGCTTTGAGTCTATTTTCTACTTTAAGATTAGGTCATACAAAGTATTCTGATTCACTCTTCCCTTAGATCAACAATAAACCTCCATGAGATTTGTATGAAATCGAGTTTCATGCTCTGGTCAAACACCAACATGGAAAAATGTAGTCATGTAGATAATAGGCATAAGGAGTCACTTCTTTTAGACAGTAATAAACTGAACCAAATCAACTTTTCATGAATAAGTAATTAATAATAAAATTTACAAAAACAATTACACAATTTTAAGGCGGAATCTATTTTGTTGTAGAAACAAAGCCTCATTTCATCAAATTGCTTAGGTCAGGGCAATTAAAGCACAGGTTTGCACAATTACAAATGAAACTCAACCTGACTAGCAGCAAGCTCTGTCCAGGAAAAGAAATCTGTCCCACCCCACCATAGAAAATCCCTTTGATGACTAATGTAGATATCTTGCATGAAGAAAAACATTTAATAGCGTGCAATCACTAATATGAATATGCAAACAGACATATAAATATATTTATATATAACTATATGAATGTATATCTTCGACCTACCCAAATTGCACCAGTTTCTATAGAAATCTAAGAGGAATCACATTAAATTCAATCCAAAAATAAGTTAATAGTAAACCATGTAAATAAATATGTATAATACCTATGAAGACTGTAAAAAGGTAGCCTAATTTTTAGAAAACCTGAAAGAAATGGCTAAAAATTAGGATGAAGTTGAATTTTCTTGCCAACTGAGATAAATCACTTATTAGTGAATATGTGATACTTTTGAAATTATAACTAAAACAAAATTTTAAAATATTTATTTAAAGTAATATAAATTGAGAAAATATTAACTTTAGTATAAACTGAGCTAATATTAAAGTTCTCCCTTTGTTTCAGGGTTATCATTATGACCAAATGTGAACTTGTAAATATGCTAACATAGACCAAGAATGAAACTGGCCTACATTCTATGTTGCAACACATCCTTTTGTTAGCATAGTTCACTTAATTGCTGTATGTCTTTACTTATAAAAATGGGAGCAAGGGGCCTTCTAAATCCTTAGTCTTTCTACATGTTAACATTTAAGATTGTACAATTTAGCAGTAAGTTTATTATGAATACTATGCTAAAAATATGGAACAAATATTGATGAACTGATCTGTGCTCTCTCACATATCACTGTATTATATTCTTCTTCATCTAAGGATGCCCATACTTTGAGATAAGCATTTTCATGAAAATCATCTTTTAATCTAATTTCTAAAAACAGTGTTAATTCCAATTTGAGAATAAAATTTTTGAATGAGACAACAAACTTTTTTTTTTTTTTTTTTTTTTTTTTATTATCTGTCTCACTATTGGTTGGTATATATTGCCGTGCTTAC
>CAUYSK010015663.1:0-27782 GCA_963575035.1 Avahi laniger | reverse complement strand
TGTGTTTGGCTTATTTCACATAGCATAATGTCCTCTACAATCACTGATGCCATCAAAAATGGCAAGATCTACCTCATTTTTAAGGTTGAATAGATCTTTCATCTCCTTGGTTAAGTATATTTCTAGGTATTTTATTTTCTTTGTAGCAATTGTTAATGGTCTTGAGTCTTTGATTTGACTCTCAACTTGACTGTTATTGGTGTATAGGAATGCTACTGATTTGTGTACATTGATTTTGGAACCTGAGACTCCTGAATTTATTTCTCAATTCCAGGAGTCTCTTGGTGGAATCTTTGGTGTTTTCTAGATAGAAGATCATATCATCTGCAAAAAGTGTTCATTTGACCTCCTCTTTCCTGATTTGAAAAACAAACACCACATGTACAAACTATTAAATTAGAACTAACTGATCAGCACTCATGTGCACAGATGGAAATAAAACTCAACAGAAATCAAGCAGTGGGGAGAGGTCAAGTGAGGATGGGTGAAAACCTACCTAATGGGTATAATGAACACTATCTGGGTGACGGGCACATTTATAACCATGACTTAAGAGTTATAAAAGTGATCAATGTAACCAAAAATATTTGTACCCCCAAAATACTTTGAAATTTAAAAAAAGCTGAATAATACTTCATTATATGTGTGCGTGTCTGTGTGTGTTTGTGTGTGTATGATTTTTTATTCATTTATCCATCAGTGGACACCAGGTTGATTCCCTATTTTGGCTATTATAAATAATGCTGCAATGTACATGGGAGCACAGATATTTCTATGAAGCATTTATTTAAATTCTTTTAGGTATGTACTCAAAGGAAGGATTGCTAAGTCATATGATAGTGATATTTTTAATTTTTAAAGGAAAGGTAGGCAAAGGATACATTATAGTGATGGAAATGGCCTTATCTTTCCATAATGAGAGCATGAAACATAAGAAATAGTTAAATCAAAGACAGTTTGTTTCATCTTCTTAGATGAAGTGGAAAGGCAAACGAGAAAGAGGAACTGTTGGCCTACAATGCCTGGATATTGTATTCTAGGAGACAGGAATTTACTGATTCATTTTAAATAAGGATATAACTTTCTAGGTTTTATGTTTTAGAAAGATGAATGGATTTGAAGCAACATTTGAATCAGGGAAAACAGTTAGAAACCTACTGACTTGGTCTGAGTGAAAGATGATAAAAGGCTAACAATTAGTGTAGAGCTATCATTTCTGCCTAATTACAACTAGCAAACAAAAATAATTCAATCCTTCCATGATCTCAATAAAGAATGTGTCAGTTTCAGTGATAGAAAAGTTTTATATTTGTAAGATTATAAATTCATAACACTTGAAGAAAAATCTGTAAGATTTCAAGGGCATAACACTTCTAAACCCAGATTTTAAGATGGGTATGTGATTACAATGGAAAGATAAAATACCTTTTTTCATTTAACAAATAGGTTACAAACTTATGCTTCAGGCATATAGGTGAAATATAATTTTAATTGCATAATTTAGGGAATTAATACTAGGAAGTAATATCTGACAAGAAATGCAAGAATGAGATGAAGCTCACTTATGTTCCACAGAAGGGGAATACAGTGCACTTGCCCTTTTATTGATGCAGACACTGATAAAGGCAAATCATATTAGCATAGCTAGCGAGTTGGAGTGTCTGAAACTAACAGATGCAGAATGTACTGAGCAATTATCCATGTGATGATTAAAAATTCAGTAAAGTAATGTGCCTGTCACATTTAATGGAAGGCAACATTTAAGATAAACAGATTGATATACAGAGTTGCAATAGTTTCCTTCTCCTAAAGAAAAACTGGATACATAGTATCTTCACATAAAGTAAATACAATTCCATGAAAATTCGCACTTATGCTTATAAACCAGAGTTCTGATCCACATACCAATTTGCGTAGACTTTTGGAAAGTCTATGATGCTTAAATAGGCAAAATATAATTAGAATGTTGAAAAATATCCAATTTAATTAGTCAAAAATTTTGGAACTGCTAACTTCAATTTGGTTTTTCAATATAATTTTATCTGATATGAAGAGTTCTGGGAATCATACTTTAATAGGGACATAAAACAAAGTTTAAAGTTTCTCAATCCTGATGAAAATTCAAAATGTGGTCTTAAAGTTGAAAGACCTCACTACACTTTGATAAAGAAAAGATTTTGGAGTTGTTTTCAAATAGACCAATATTTGCAACTTGGCTAAGTTAATTCAAGTTGCTATCTGTCAATTTAAAGAACTGTGACTAGCGAATGGAAGTTTCAGGGTAATGTCAGTTCAAAACAAGCAAAAAAGTTTCATATTCTCAATGATAGCTAAGTATGGAGGTACAATCAGCAGGAGGGTGACTTCCCTGCCATTGAAGGAGTTCAACCACACAGTGATTAACATTATACAAAGAATTAATCAACTCTTTTTATATAAAAAAATATTTTTTTCAAGTAAGTGGATTCTGACATGTTTGGGAACATGAGCTTGCATTTTTACTTACCCTTGGATGATCTAGTCATGGAAGTTAGGGGATATTATCTTCCATCAGGTGAAAGGCTGAGTCCTAAGAAATTTCCTTTCTTTCAGGAATAATCAGTTTACTTTGGGGGCCTAGAGCTCAATTTGCATTTGAGGATAGACCTACTGAAGGCTTTCCAGATTTAATGCAAATACATTTGAAACAATGGGCATAAAAATAATTCTGGTTACCAAAAATTGACAATGAATCAAATGTTTAGAAAAAGTAATTATAGAGTTTACTCTTAAATAGTATGAATCTCATTAGAAATCTAAGAATCAAAGCTTCCTCCCACCCCCTTAAGCTCTTGCTGTTGTTTAGAGGACTAGTGCTCATTTGTGAATGAGATGAGAGATGGGAGCGGGGAGTGGGGAGCACAAATATATTTCTCTTGATTTCATTTATAGACCAGAGATGTTCACCATTAACTCTAATAATTAACATTTTCTGAATTTCCTGAAGTTATATTATGCTTTTTATCTACACAGAAAAAAACAATATGTGCGTACACACACAGACAGACACACATACAGATATATACACACACACATATTCTTCCTTTAGGTTGATATACTAGAATTAGTAAAATAATTTTTTTGGTAACAATGCTCAGTGTGCCTATTACAGAGTATGTGTCTAAAAAAACAATTGTTGAATGGACGACTAATGTAGAGTGCTCATGGTCTCTATGTAATTTTTGTCAAAAAAACGTTAGATTTATTTTACATCTATATAACAAGGAAAAGGGCTTAATAGGACCAATAAGATTTAGTCAAATAATTATTAAATTCATGAAAAATATAAAAGATTTAAAGAAAAATTAAAGTCTATGACATTAGATCTTCCAAGAAATGACCATTTGGAAGATCACAAAAAACTTTTCAAATTTTATTTACTTGAGTATAGTTAGTATAGACTATGGTTTATTTTCAGCTTTATAAGCTTAGAAATTTGATTTTGTCACTACACAAATGGACTCATAGTAACAAAGTTCACAGAAATCAATAAAACACACATATATATGTATGTATATGTATATACAGTATTTGAGCAGCCAAAAAAAAGGTAAAACTTAGAAATTGCTCAGATATGTTTGTTTACAAACTTGACTCTGGATCAAAGATTTACTGACTTCACTATGTTAGGGAAAGTATCTCTGTTATTTCTAAACACTAACTACTGCAATCCTTTTGAAGACTCTTTTGATGCTCTCGATTACTAGGAGAAGAATAGTGAGAAGATATGTCCACATAAAATGCTTAAAACAGAGCCAGTTATCAGCTAGCCATCTAGTCAGCATTTAGAAAATTTATCTCTTATATGATTTTCAGAATATCACTTTTTCCTAAATTTTTAAAGTATTTTTTTAAAAAATACATTTTATTTTTAGAGCAGTTTTAGGTGCCAAGCAATAGTGAGCAGAGAGCATAGAGGAGTTGTGTATATCCCCTTTCTCCTCACATTCCCAAACTTTCCCACTGTGAACATCTTGCATCCAGGGGGCACATTTGTTACAATCAATGAACCTGCATTGACATGTCATTATCACCCAAAATTCACAGTTTTCATTTGGGTTCACCCTTGGTGGTATGCATTCTAAGGGTTTTAACAAAAGTTAATGGAATTTATCCACCATTACAGTTTTGTAAGGAATGGTTTCACTGGCCTAAATATCATTTGTAGTCTGTCTATTCATCCCTTCCTCCCCTTGATCTCTGGAAACCATTCATCTTTTTGCTGTCTCCATGGTTTTGTCTTAGCCAGAATATCATATAGTTGGAATCATATAGTATGTAGTATTTTCAGATTGGCTTTTTTCACTTAGTTGTATGCATGTAAGTTTCCCCCACATTTTTTCATGGCTGATAACTGTTTTTAGTGCTAAAAAATATTCCGTTATCTGTACACCAGTTTATTTATTCATTTACCTACTGAAAAGCATCTTGATTGCTTACAAGTTTTGACAATTATGGATAAAACTGCTATAGCATCGGTGTGCAGGTTTTTCTGTGGCTAAGCTATTTTGCATCCTCATCAGCAAGAAATGGGAGTTCTTGTTACTCCATATCCTAGCCAGTATTTTTTCTTCCTAGTGTCCTAGATGTGGGCCTTTGTAATGGGTGTTTAATTGTATATTGTTGTTTTAATTTGCATTTCCCTGATGACGTGGTGTGGAACATCCTCTCTCAGGCTTATTTGGCATCTGTGTGTCTTCAGTGAAGTGTCTGTTAAGATCATAGGTGCATTTTTTAATATGACTTTTCATTTTCTTATTGTTGTAAGAGATAGCTGTATACTTTAGGTAACAGTCTTTTAACAGACAAGGTTTTTGCAAATATTTTCTCCCAGGCTGACTTGTCTTCTCATTTTCTTGAGGGACCTTTAAGATAACACAATTGTCTCTGTAGTATCCATGTAGAAGTTCAGATACACCTCTCCTAATCACCAAAGGTTTACTTAACCAGCTATGTGAAGAACTCTTTAAGCCCTACAAAGAGAAGTGGAGCCCAGCAAAGAGAAGTGGAAAATCAGAAAGCAGATAACAATGTTTTACTATGTATCAAGCATATTTTTGTGCACTTGGGACTATTTTTCTTTCTTACATTATATTCTAAACTTTTATTGCTGTTGAAACAAATAGAGTATTATTCAACTTTTGTATGTGTCATTTTCAATGCTGTTTCTTGTTTTTATGAAAGATTATTTTTTTAGGTTCTTAGAATAATTAGAGATTATAATTAAAGTTCTAACTGTCCTCTTTCTTAACTTAGGTGATCAATACGATTAAATGATAACATGTTCACATAATGTTCTGATTAATCCTTCTTTTTGGAAAGAGTTGAGGAAGACAGAAGAAAAATATTTAACAAACTAAGAGCCAAGATATTTCTGGACTACATAACTCAGAGACCAATATTTATTATATACAAACTTCTAGAGGCTTTTTATACTGTACAACACAGGGCCCTGAAGCCACAACATCACTGTTTTACCTAAATCAAACCTTTATCTGGGCCGGACAGGGTGGCTCACATCTGTAATCCTAGCACTCTGGGAGGCCTAGGTGGGTGGATTGCTCATGGTCAGGAGTTCAAGACCAGTCTGAGCAAGAGTGAGACCCCATCTCTACCAAAAAATAGAAAATTATCTGGACAACTAAAAATATATATATATAGAAACAATTAGGCGGGCATGGTGGCGCATGCTGTAGTCCCAGCTACTTGAGAGGCTGAGGCAGAAGGATCTCTTGAGCCCAGGAGTGTGAGGTTGCTGTGAGCTAGGCTGATGCCACGGCACTCACTCTAGCCAGGGCAACAAAGCGAGACTCTGTCTCAAAAAAAATACTTGTCTTGCCTAAATAATGCAAGAGATTAGGTTTTCAATAGAATAGATATTGGAGTATCAGGACGACCATACTTGATATTAAATATTAAAAGGATTATGGGAGAGGTTAAAATTTTCAAAAATAATGAAGTAAATACTCTAATGAAATGAGAAATAGAGAGGAAAAAATAAAGAGAAAAATATCTCTGGAATATAAGAAGAGGTAAATAAAAATTCTGGGTAGAAGTATACAAAGGGGAAAAAGATAGTGTAAATGTCACACAGTACAACACTGACGGGCAAAATATATTGATATATGAAGCTTGGAAAACGGTTGTGAGCTTGGAACTTTGAAGACAATTATTTAGAATTTATAGCTCAGCCTTTAATAGTGATAGTGTCAAAATAAAACTTTAAAGTATTCTTTCTGCCTGGTGAGTATGATAAAAAATACCAATTCTGAAATAAATTTATGACGGTGCAGCATTTCTGATATATCTTCCTATTTAATGTTGTCTTGGATGCAATGCTATTTTGAAAACTCTCAACCAAAGATCCATAAATTGATAAAAATGTCAAATAACGTTTTTCTGAACAAATATTTTTAAAAAGAAAATTTATATTCTGGTTGCAGTCATTTACTTTTCAAAACTTACATTGTGATTTTGCTTAAATAGTATAAATCATTTTAATTCTCTGGCATCTCTATTGCCTTCAAATAATCATTTTAGTTATATTCATGTCTGTTTCTAAATAATATTCTTCTAAAAGCTAGTTTAATATTCTATCAAGCACTTATATTGTTTTACTACAATGTATTTTCATGTGAATTAATAACAGAGTGAAGACATTTTAAAATAAATGAAGCTTTAATTGAATCTTTGTAAACTAAAACAGAAACGTTAATTAGTTGAGTATATATTTTCTTGGCTTCTCAACATCCAATCTACTGACCATTGGAATATTATGATGCAAACGCAATTTAGTAAACAGAAGACAATACTGAAATACTTTTCTTTTTAATTAATAATATAAACTTTATCTCATCCCGTGGAATACATTTCATCAAAAATTTGCTGATTATTTTTGGCAGAAGTTCTAAGAACAGGCGTTAAGTTTGCAGAAGCAATATGCATCTTAAAAGCTCTATGACCTACAGTTACTCTTCACAATAGGACGAGGCATGAACTGCTGTGGTATCATCTCCACCTATTGGAATTATTTCTGTTTGACTACGTCATCATCTTTTGAATAGAAGATAGGTACTAAGTGGTACACTTTGAGTCCTTTGTTATGCATTTCTTTCAAAGTAACATATATGTCAATATAGTTAAGATATAGGCTCTCAATCGGCACACACAGGTATTAAAAAGTTAAATCTTGCTTACAAAAAAGTTATATTTCATTAAATATGAGTTATATAACTCTTTTATTTTATCAATTATTTCATGATCAGTAGTTTTTTTTTTTAATTTCAGCATATTACGGGGGTACAAATGTTTAGGTTACATTTATTGCCTTTGCCCCGCCCAAGGATTAGTAGGTCTTAATGTTGACAGTAAGATAGAGGCTTTTTCACAAAGCCACCTAAATCTTTTCCGTTTTATTTATTATACTGACACCTACTACATGAAAAGTAAAGCTATGCCTCAAAGGAATGCATCGTAGAGGAAAATGCAAGGAAACGGGGCTTTCAGATGTAATTACGTGGACTTTTTAAATGTTTTATTTGATTATGAATTAATACGCTTTCTTTTATTGGTAATTTTTATCTCTCCCTAAATATTGTGCCATTGTATTTCTCCTCTACCTTATGCTTGATGGATCATTGTTAGATAATGGGCAAAATAGTTTAGTGGTTTATTTTATTTTATTTGTTTGTTTATTTATTTATTTAGTTTTTTGAGACAGAGTCTCACTCTGTTGTTGCCCAGGTTAGAGTGCCGTGGTGTCAGCCTAGCTCACAGCAACCTCAGACTCCTGGGCTCAAGCAATCCCTCTGCCACAGCCTCCCAAGTAGCTGGTCCTACAGGCATGTGCCACCATGCCCGGCTAATTTTTTCTATATATTTTTAGCTGTCCGATTAATTTCTTTCTATTTTTGGTAGAGACGGGGTCTCGCTCTTGCTCAAGCTGGTCTCGAACTCCTGGCCTCAAATGATCCACCTGCCTCGGGCTCCCAGAGTGCTAGGATTATAGGAGTGAGCCACCGCGCCCGGCCGGTTTAGTGGTTTAGACTAGAAGATGGACTCTAGATCCAGGATCCCTGAGTCCACATGCCGGCTCTATGACTTGTTGCTGTGCAATTTTGGACAAATACATTGATCATTTTGTTCCTCAGTTTCATCATCAGACAAGGGTGTAATGATAGTACATTTTTTATAAGACTCTCAAAGGTATTAAATGTGCCTATTACAGAGTAAGTGTTATACTTTCTGTTTGCAATCATCATTGTCATTGCCATCGTCATCATCAAAGTTATTCTTCAGATATGAGGGAGAAATAGGAAGCACTTGCCTGGCTTTTAGCCAGGGCTCAGCTTCCCAACTTGTTGGAATGGCCATCCAGCATGTTGCTACCCTTTATGAGAAATAAAGGTCTCCTTTTTCCAGAGGGGGAAGAAAAAAAAGAAAAAATAAAAATTTTCTTCGACAAAGGCTGAGGGAATTCATCACCACCAGACCTGTCTTATAAGAAATGCTAAAGGGAGCTCTTCAATCTAAAAGAACAGGATGCTAACATACAACAGGACACTCTCTGAAGGTATAAAACTCACTGGTAAAAAAGTTAGTATACAGACAAATTTAGAATACTCTCATACTATAATTATGGTGTGTAAAGCACTCACATGTTTAGTGCGAAGACTAAAAGACAATTCTATCAAAAATAATAATAATACAGCAATTTGTTAGGAGATAAGTAGTTGAAAAGATAAATTCAGACAATAGAAAGTCAAAATGTATGGGGGATGGAATGAAAGTGTAGAGATTTTTTTTTTTTGCTTGTTTGTTTCTTTTCTTTGTGATCAAAGTTAAATTGTCAGAAGTTTATAATAATTTGTTATAAGATTTTTTTTTGTAAGCCTTGTGGTAACCAGAAAGCAAAAACATATAATCGACTTACTAAAAATTAAAAGCAAGTAATTAAAACATGCTACCAGAGAAATTCACTTAACAATAAAGGAAGACAGTAAGAAAAGAAAAAAGGAAGAGAGGACTTACAAAACAACCAGAAAACAAGTAATAGATGCCATTATTACTGATGTTCCTTTGCAGTCTTCTCTTGCTGCTTTAAATATTTTCACTTTTTCTTTTAAGTATTTTTACCTCTGATCCTCTGATTTTCCTGGGCAGCTTTCATTTCTTTTAAAATCTCACTAGAGACTATTTTATCTCCAATATCTTTTATCATTACAATGTCCCATTTTTAATTTTCATTATTTATGAAATTCCAACTAAACATATTTTAGTTCTTTTCATTTTATTTCACATGTATGCTATATATTTTATCTATTTTATCCTCTGTGTTTCAGCTTAGAATTTTCTTACTAAAAAGTCTTCTAGTTCATTTATCTTTTCTTTTTGCTATGTGTAATCTACTGTTAAACATGTTCACTGTATCTTTAATATCTGATATTTTATTTTTCATTATGAAACTTTTAAAAATTAAATAGATTCTATTTCTTTGGTAAATTTCTCAATCTCTTAATCCCACTTTTTCTATATTTTCCTCTATTATATTAACTTTGTTATTTAAAGCACCTAGCTGATAACTTCACTCTTGATTATCTCTGAGTTTCTTTTAATTGCTTCTTTTAGTCTTGATTGTGACACATACTAATAGTAATGTCTGGATGCATGACCTCATTGAAGAATTCTACAGAACTTTTAAAGAAGAACTAACATCAGATTTTCCAAACTATTCCAAAAAAATTGAAGGGAAGAGTATTCATTCTAGGAGGGCAGCCTAACCTTGATAAAGAAATCAGATAAAGAAACAATAAAAGATGAAAACACCAGACCAATATCCCTGACAAACATAGATGTAGAAATCCTCAACAAAATACTATCAAACTGATTCCAATGTCACATCAAAAAGATCATAAATCATGATCAAGTGGGGTTTATCCAGGGGATGCAAGAATGGTTCAACACATGCAAATTAATAAAAATGGTACAGAATGAAGGATATATGATCATCTCAACAGATTCACAAAAAGTATTTGCCAAAAATTCTACATTCGTTCATGATAAACATTCTCAACAAACTACATATAGAAGTAATGCAACTCATTATAATAAAGATAATATATGACAAACTCACAGCTGACATCATACTGAATAGTAAAAAAATGAAACATTTTTCTTTAAGAACAGAAACAAGACAAGGATGCTCCGTATCACCACTTTTATTCAACATAGTACTGAAAGTTCTAGCCAGAGAAATTAGGCAAGAGGAAGAAAAGGGCTTCCAAATTGGAAAGGAGGGGGTTAAATGATCTCTATTGTCAGACAATGTGATCTTATATATAGAAAAGCCCTATGCAAGAATCATACCCCTAGACCGATAAACCAAGCTATAGACTCTACCAAAAATTCTTAGAACTGATAAATGAATTCGGTAAAGTTGCAGAATAAAAAAATCAATGTAAAATTTAGTAGAATTTCTATATACCCACAATGAATTGGCTGAAATCAGTTCTGAATACTGTTAATGGTAATATCCATCAGTACAGCTATTATGGAGAAAAATATGGAGGTTCCTCAGGAAACTATAAATAGAACTATATGATCCAACAATCCCACTACTGGGTACATATTCAAAAAAAAAAAAATCAAGACAGTGAAGAGACATTTGCACTCCCAAACTTAACATAACTATTAGTATTTACAATAGCCAAGATATAGAATCAACGCAAGTGTCAAAAGCTGAATTTATAAAGGAATGTGGCATATATACAAACCAGAATAGTATTTAACTATAAAAGAGAATTAAATTATGCTATTCACGACAGTATGAATGAACCTGGAGGACATTAAGTTAAGCAAAATAAGCCAGGAACAAAAAGATAAATACTACATATTCTTACTTGTGTGAAAGATAAAAAAGTTTATCTCATAGTAGAGTGGAATAGAAGTTACTAGAGTCTGGGTTGGGTAGTGGGATAGGGAGAGGATGGTTAAGGAACACAAAATTACAGCTAGATAAGAGAAATAAGTTTTAGTGTTCTGCAGTACTGTAGAGTGACTATAGTTAAAATAATTTATTTGATATTTTTAAATACCCAGAAGTGGAGATTTTAATGTTCCCAACATGAAGAAATAAGTATTTGAAGTGATAAATTTCCTAATTATCGTGATTTGACCACTAGAGATTGTACGTATTGAAATATGCACCACATAAATATGTATAACTATTTTGTGTCAATTACTATATTAATAATAATTTTTCAAAAGACCCAAAAGACTGGATAAGTCCCCTAGCAAATGATATATACTGAGAAAATGGCCAAATATAATACAATGTACCAAAAGTTGAATGTAGAAGGTATTTCAGGAAGGAAGGAGAGATCAATTGTATTAAATATTACTGAAAGATTAAAGAGTGAAAATTGACCACGGGATTTGGCAAAATACTGATAACTACATTAAAAAAGAAAAAAGAAAAAAATGAGTAGAAGCCCCTTTAACCAGCTATATATATATAAAACTAAAATCAATTAAGACTGTTCATGGAATGCATAATTACTTTCATATATGATGCTTAGGTTTAAAATGAGTTTTTAATATTGAAGTTTAATATACTCCCAATGATAAATATACATTTCCTTAAACATGGGCTATCATAATTTCAAGAGCATGAGTTTTTCATATTTAAAATTAATCCAGAATAGATAATTAAATCTACCCAATAAAAAGTCTGATTAGATTATGTCTCTCATTCTCAGTTTTATATATTTCTTTATAAAAGTTGACAGTTAATGAAGACTTTGGAAGTACCAGGAAGGTATAGATTTTATTCTAGTGGCAATCTTTCTAAATCTAATATTCGAAGGCTCCGTCCTCTTCTCCTTTACATTTTTAGAAATCAGACACTCTTTTTCTGGTAATGTTGAAGTAATGCGAATAAGCCCTGAGGTCTCATGTGGAACTTAATCAAAGTAATACAAACATGAAATTAATATTTATTAAAAAGGCTCTCATTCTCTCAATGACTGAAAAAATGCAAATTATACCCAAAGGTCTCACATGTTTAAATATTCTTTCCTCTACAAATGCCTCAAAATTTAATTTTTGCATAAAGTCTTATTTTTTAAACTCTTTGTTTTCAAGAACCATCCTTAAATTTTCTTGGATAACTCATCCATTTTAAGACTGCATATTTTCCCTTTCTGTATGTCAGCATATGTCACTTGCTGCCTCCCCTGAAAAAACCCCTCCTGAGATACCATCTCCACTCCAAAGCTGCATCCAGCCACAGATTATCAATGACTCCTTTCACTCCTTTTTCTACTCTACCCAACTCTCCTTTTACTGCATTTAGAGAATATCTGGGGATATATAATCTATATCATCTCTCATTCCTATTGGTTTCCCCAATATTACAATTGTATTGTAACAATTTTTTTTTATTTCAATATATTTAGGGGGTAGAAGTGCTTTTTGTTACTTCAATGAATTGTATAATGCTGATGTCAGGATTTTTAGTGTGCCCTTCACCAGAATAGGGTACGCTGTGCCCAATAGGTAGATTTATATCCCTCGCTCCCACGTCCCTCTTCTTAGTTCTCAACATCCATTACACTACCTTATGACGATATATACCCATCGTTTAGCTCCCACTTATAAGTCAGAACATGCGCTATTTGGTGCTCCATTCCCAAGATAATACTTGGGATAATAAATAGTCTCCAGGTCTGTCCAAGTTGCTGTAAAAGACATTATTTCATTCCTTTTTATGTCTGAGTAGTACTCTGCGCTCTGTGTGTGTGTATATATATTTATTTATACATTTTATGTGTATATATATATATATATCACATTTTCTTTATCCACTCATCATTTCATGTGCACTTAAGTTGATTCCATATCTTTGCAATTGTAAAGTAAATTGTGCTATGGTAAACATTCAATTACGGATGTCTTTTTTGTAAAATGGCTTCTTTTCTTTTGGGTAGATACCAAGTAGTGGGATTGTTGGATTGAATGGTAGGTCAACTTTTAGTTCTTTGAGGAATCTCCATAATGTTTTCTACAGAGGTTGTACTAATTTACCATCGCACCAACAGCTTACAGGCATTCCCTTTTCACCTCATGTGTGCAACATCTATAGTTTTTTGACTTGTTAACAATAGCCATTCTGACAAAGGTAAGAAGGTATCTCACTGTGGTTTTAAACTTGTATTTCCCAGATGATTAGTGATGTTGAGCATATTTTCATGTTTCTTGGCCATTTTTCTATCTTGTTTTGAAAATATCTGTTCACAAACAATTTTTTAAGAAGAAAAGTCTATTTGTGATATCTTTATGAGATATATAACTTTCACAAGCAATAAACTCATTCAGAAAATCTTACTTCTAGAAGTACCTTGTACATGTTGTCGATTACTTGAAATAATCAACTCAATATTTAATTATATTTTAATTTATCTATAGAGGCATTTTATATTTTAATTAAAAGTCAAGGACCATGTTTGCCAAAAGCCTTAGGGTGGAAATTTCCCCCTTAGTATTTAATTTTAGAGGTATTTTCCTACGTTTTAGAGAGCATTGTTTTGCCTATCAAGAAGACGACTTGTTTTAAAAGATTGCTTTCTAATGTACATAAAATTTAAAATGATTGAATAATGATCTTTGCTAAAATATTATTTGTTCTGAAGTTGACAAGGTGACCTATGTTAAATTGTCAGTTATTATGCCTTCACTAGCCTCCTTTAAAAAAAAAAAGTGCAGAAAATCCTGTTATAAGCATTAGTTCTAATTGTCACCAAATTCGTGGACTTATCCAGAATTGAAAAGATGTTATATATCTCCTTAGAAATCTCTAGCTACCTGTTTGATAAGTCTCATCTCTGCATGAGCTACATTATAAAAGTTGGAATGATTTATCATTTCTCAGTTTCTCATATTTTTAGTCAGAAATTCTAATAGTTGACACTGCCTCATACTGCCAGTTCATCCAGAAAAATGACATATTAAATTACATCATTTTGAATTATTAATGTTTCTTCATCTGTTTTTCAACAGAACACCTGAAGATTTGTGCAATAATTTTTTCATACTAAACTGAATAGACTGCAATCAATGTGAAACCATCTAATACAAATTATATAAAAGGAAATAATAAGCAAAAAATCATTTTGTTATTCAAACTAAATAGACATTGCACACTGAAAGTCATTGAGTATATTTTGGATAGTTATTTGAATCAATTTGTAAATAAAATATAATGTCAACATTAAGAACCCCACCATTTTACTCTGTAATATAAACATCAAATCTTTTCATATATGAGGGAGTTATCATTACAGAATAGTTTTTTAAACTCTCTAAAATACCTGTTATTGACCACAGATCACTTTTATTTATTAAATTAAACACGTTAACTAGTAGGTGTTATGTATTTTGGTAGGCAACAAGAAGTCTAACTTTTCCCCATATTAATAAAACTCCTTTTATTAATTCAAAATTTATCATAGTTATCAACTCCTCCAGCAAATACTTTCTTTCTATACATCCCCCTACCAATTTCTTTTCTTTTTGGGGGGACAGATTTTTAAAAATTTATTACTAATAACAATTATCCAAATGCACAAAATGTGTTTTCATAAAGAAATGTCTACAAAGATCAGCCTGAAACCTCTGTATATCAATTAGGAAAACAATACAAAATTTATATGCAAATCTATTAATAATAAATGTTTGTAATCACAGCAAAAAGAATTCATGATATCAAGTCAGGAAATAATTTTTATGTTTGATACAGTAATAAAATTAAACCTATAGTTTAAAATATATTCAGTCATTTAATCAGACATTATTTACTATGTCACTTTGACATATTACATTTATTTTTTTACTTTTTTTTACATTTCAATAAATTCAAGAGGTGAAAGTGTTTTTTGTTACATTGGTGAAATATATAATACTGGAGTGAGAGCTTTTAGTGTATTCATCATCAGAACAGTATACATTGTACCTGATAGGTAATTAGTTATCCCTCACCTGCTTCTCAACCTCCCCTTTCTTAGTTTCCATGTCCATTACACCACTTTATGGTCATATATATATATATCCATCATTTAGCTCCCACTTATAAATGAGAACATGTGGTATTTTTTTTTCTGTTTCTGAGATAATTCACTTAGGTTAATGGCCTCCTGTTCAATCCAAGTTGCTAGAAATGACATTATTCCATTCCTTTTTATGGCTAAGGAGTAATACATGGTGTCTATATACCACTTTTTCTTTATCCACTCCTCAGTTGATGGGCATTTAGGTTGATTCCTTCTTTGCAATTGTGAATTTTGCTGCGATAAACATTCAGATGCAGGTGTCTTTCTCCCACACATCCTGGGAAAATCTTTACCACCATACTAATCATAGTGTATTGTAATTTTTGTTGTTTGTTCTCATTCACTTTTAATAATTTATCATTAAATCTCTTTCACCATCCGTGTCTAATTTTGAGTTTATTAAATAAAATGAATCTTGAAATACTATCTCAATCATCAATAAAAATAAACAAATAATGGAAATGCAGTGTTTTGAAGTGCATATTAATTTGATATAATCATTTTACATTCTTTTGAAATGTTATCTCTACATTTCAAAATTAAATCATTATATAATACTCATGTGCCTGATCTTTTTACCAATGTACACCTTTAGATTGGGGATGTACATTGGCAATTTGTTTTCAATTAACTAAGAGCTCTAGCGTCACTTGCATGTTTGTTTTTGTCCTGATATATGGTATATTTAATTATTTTGTGCATGTCAATATGATGGTCAAGACTTTAGCTGTGGAATTTCCTTATTAATTCACAGGCATAATAAAATATTATTAAATGAATTTTAGATAAGCCACTTAAAAGCTTAATTATGTCATTTATGGAAATGTCACTTATATGTAATGCATAGTTTAATAGTTCTGTAGTGGACAAGGACATAAGAGAAATCTCTCAGTCTAGAGCTGTGCTGTTATCTATATTATATTATAAAAAGATCCTTTCCTGGCTAATAACTGGAAAATCACATTTTAGTAGCAGTACATGCCAGTCTAATGTACTTTCAAAGTATCCCTTCATGGCCACAATATTCAGGAAAATAGCATATTTTAAAACTTGGCTCATGATGGTAGCTCTTCACTAAAAGCTAATTATTCTGGAATATTCTGGTACTAAAATGAATCACAACTGCTTTTGACCCACTGGAGTCTCATGAAACACTTTCAAGGCAGAAATGCAATTTAGCTGAAATAACAGATGGAATAAATGTTCCCCCTGAACCTAGTTTAACAAATATTGTAGCTGCCATCACGCTTATGATGCTGCTTTGCTCTGCAAAGCTTTTCTTAAAATTTTCAGAGTGTTTGAAATCAAATACAGGTTTATTAAACTGGAAATATGGAATCAAGGGTTTGAAAAGAATTTATACCGAAACATTGATTTTCAAATGGCAATGCTCAAGAAAATCTTTCACAAATTAGCAAGTCAAACCACATAAACTTGTTCTTTTTTGTTTTATTTTTATCTTTTACACCTCTTAAGATTCACACTGCGGTGTTCATGTTAATTACACTATTGTTTAATTATAGTTAAACTGTATTTGCTCCTAGATGCTTTATGAATAATGTTGACCTATGTATTCATAATTATCAAGTCATAATTATGAGAGGTATTTTTATAATTTTGAATTTAATATATTAAAAATATATTTAAAAGCAAATCATTTTCTCAATCTTTTTTTAAAACTCAGTTTTAGAGAAATTCTGAGTCAAAAAATTAAACTGATATGTGTTGAGATTTTCCCATTGTTTAGGTGATCTATACGCATCATTTTAATCTATCCTTAACATCAGTAAGGTAGATAACAGGCTCTTTGTATGAGGAACACAGAGTTCAATATCTTGATAATGTATGATAGAAGAAAAAAAAAGAGCGAGGATTCAAATCCAACTTTTGGTACCTAATCATCTCCCTAAACGCATTTTAGAACATGTGGAATTGTTATTAGTGAGATAAAATGAATTTGCAAACCTCCTTTTTAAAAATCAGAGGCAAAAATCATGGTCCCCGAACTGAATTTGATATTCATATTTTTTCGATAGTTTCAATTAGTTGCTCACATTTAAATCAGAAAATGTCTCATTACGTTTCAGATTTCAAGCTTCTCTTAGAAAAGTAATATATGGCAATGAAAGGCAACAACTGAGACCTTGGATCTCTGTTAACAAAGGTGATCTATAATTTGCCTTATTCCAGCATTCACTTGTGCAGCTTACTTATTTCTCTGCATGTATCTGGTAAGTTATTTGAGTTTTCTACCCTTGCGTAAACATCCATTGCTTCTTCCAGAAATCATTTGCCTTACTTCCACCAGATGGCAGATTATGCTTACTTCCTGATTAGAGCAAGGGAGAAAATTTGGATAAAGTTTATGACCCTTAAATTTAAATACAAAGCAGAATAACCCAATTTGGCAGCATTTTGGCATTATCTCCATATTTCAGGGTGTAATACACAGCTTTGAAAGACAGATAATTCTATTAAATATTTTTTTTTTTTCCTCTGTGGTCATGATCTTAAACTCTTTGGGACAGCCAGACTAGGGGAAAAAAAAATTAAAGAAGAAAAAAACAAAAAGATAAAAGTAACAGAGACGCAAGGATAACAGAGAGAGAGAGAGATAGAGAGAAAGAGAGAAGATAGCATGCAAGGTTCATATTTATAGTTCTTTCACAGGCTAAGACCTCACTTTTCTTGGGGTGTGATAATTTGGGACAATTTGGGTTGAGTTTTTTTTTTTTCATTTGCAAATAAAAATATTGACAAGTGTAGGCAAAAATGATTTGTAAGGCACTTTTGTGTGTTCTATGTTTTAATTAATTGAATCTTTACAAAATCCTACGATTAATTATGTTATTTTCTCTATTTCCAGATGAGAAGAATAGGGTACACAGATGTTAAGTAGCTAAAAGTAGTTAAGTCCACAGGTTTCTAGGGAAGAAAGCAGCAGAGCTGGTTTAGTACCATACAGCTCAAGAACTTCTGATTCTAATTTCTCTATTCTGCTGCTTATCATGAATCACTTTGTCTTGAAAATGAAATACATTCTAAATGGATAGAAACAAGGACTCAAATTAGTATACACCAAAATTTCAGCATCGATGCTCTCTGGGTTGTGGAGCTATACATTATTTTCTTTTTTGTGTGTGTGAGTATTTGTCTGACATTTTCAAAATATGCAGAATTGTTATTTTGTAAGTCAAAACATTAAAGCATACTTTTTAAAACATGTTTATTTGAAAATGTTGTTATTACAATTGTCAACAGCTAATTATATCATGATATCTGCTAAATATAGATATGAATGAAAGAAATTACCAAATAGTTTTTAAATGCTCTGTAATATTCCCTATTTAGAAAGGAGCTGAAATTTCTGTTAATATCTATGTAATCAGTATTTTATTAAATAGATTAATATGTAAATGATTATCAAATAATGAAAAGTACTTTAGTTTTATCATTGTTTATAAGCACAAATAAAAACTGCCGTTTCACTGAAAATTTAGTTAATATAATATGTATATCACACAATATAGAACTTCCTGTAATTTTAGATATTTTTTAAAACTATAACTCTAGTTTTGGTGAGCAATAATAATGTGTTGTGGTAACCAAATAATATTCACTGCCTATTCTTGCTTATTTCTTAGGAAACCAGTTTTAGAAAGTACATTGAAATTATAAACAAAGTCTAAAATGTTCACTGAGTTTCAATTGCTTTGAAAATTTAAAATGATACTTCTGAATCTCAGTTTACTTCTCTGTATTGTTTTTTATTTTATGTGATTCTGTTTGAAAATCAAAGCCCTCTTTAAACTTTGGTTTACAATTAAACTATAAAATTGTATTACTATTATTATAAAATCATGTTCATAGAAGACTTCAGATTGACTACCTTTGATTTATTCTTTTCTCATGTCATTAAAGAGATATAGAAATTAGACATTATTTTATCTTGCATTATTTTGTTCTAAACTAAAGGCATTTTCTCTTATTTGAAGAGTAGATACTGTATAATTGCTGTTTTAGCCAAGTTATTTTCATATTAAAATATATAAATATATTTGAAAAACTTAATTTTCTCCCTCATAGCTCGCTTGTCATTAATTCAAATTTCCCACAGTCAAATTTACAATTTGCATAATTGATCCTCTTGTATTCCTACACTTAATAAAGAAAATACATCTTTTAAAGTTCTAAATTCTTTAAACATTAATGAATAGACTCCATTGTGAACACATTATACTTGATTATTTCTATCAGACATATAATTGATGATCAAAATATATACTGAATTGTTGAAGCAATGATTTAAATAAAATAGTATTTTATACTAAAATATTTAAATAAAATTGTATCAAAATAATCTCACAAGTTTATTGTGGAGTAAAGGCTTGGGAAATATAAACTTATATTGGTTAGTGAATTATCTTTCTAATTAAAAAGAATTGAACAATTTAAATTTTATTGTTTCTATTAACTATATACGTAACATGGCTATCATGCTCAAATTATAGTAATAATTCTTAATAATATTAGGAACTATAATTCATGCTATTAATCCTAACTTCCTTGCTCTTTAAAATGTTTAACTTACTTTTCTTCTTGGGAGTACTTCTGCCAGATTGAGCCCATTCGTCTAAATTAAATTGAATTCACTTGCAATATTGCTGCTTCTAAAAATTCATATACTATATTGTACTCAGATTTCTCCCACTTGAAGAAATTACAGATTTAATCTTATCAATTTGAACTTGATATCAGAGCCAAGTCACATTTCAGACAGCCCATTTGAGAAATTTAATATATATTATAATTTATAATCAGTAATGTATCAGAAACATTGTGGTTCAGTGAACAAAGTTCAAAATTGTGAAATATGAAAGAAGATATATATCTTTATTCTTTGAGCACATGTTCAACAATAAAAATAAATTTTCTCCAATATTTTACATTCTTTTTGTTCTTCTAATGACACTTAGAACAATATTTTGTGAGACAGAAAGTTGAGTTAGGTTTACAATTGAAGCAGTGAACATCTTCAACTTCATGGTTTAATTCACCACATGCCATTAAATATTTCCTAAATTATCAATGATTTCTTGAGTCATTATAACAGACATATCAACACTTCTATATGAAAATAAATTTTTTTTAAAAAAATAATTACCAAGAACTGTAATGGGATTTATTTACTTGCTATCCTAACTCTAGAAACTTCATGGTAGTAAAGCCTTAAAAGGTTTTCATTATTAAATAATTCCCCAGAATTCATTTATTACACCATGAAAAAAAGGTCAAGATGTTTGTATGTCACTCATTGTAAAGACAGACATCTGAGGAAATGGAATATGTCTCCCTTTAAAAATAAGAGCTAAATTTTACTGATTAATTATAGTTTCTTGGAGCTGTTTGAAGTTCTTCATCTGGAATATAAACTCACCTAATTCTTACAACTTTATGGAATAGTTACTATTATTGTCTTCATTTTATAGATGTTAAAACTGACATTAAGAGCACTAGGTAAATTACCCAATTAGTAATTTTCATGTGGTTTTAAATCTGTGCTTTTAATGATAACCCTGTACTGTCTTGGAAAATCCCTATAAATTATGGAAAACATTCTTAACAGTGGATAGGAATTATGCAGTAAATCCCAGCCACAAGCAAAAATCTCTGTAATCCTCCAACACTGATGGGAAAAATAAGTAAAGAAGAAAATTTAAAGCATATGATTGTGGAGCAAGAGAGAACCAAACAAAAGCTACTAGCGACCTAAAAATTACATCTCAGACCTAGACTCTGACTCTAGAAGAGCACGCATTCACAGGTATTGACTCTGACGTGAAATTCATAATAAATCAACTGACGCAAATGAGATTCATTAGCATCTACTGTATTAGTTCCTAGGGCTGCAATAACAAAGTATCAATAACAGGGTAGCTTAAAAAGACAGAAATTTATTTTATCACAGTTCTGAAGATTAGATTAATTAAGGTGACATCAGGGCCGTGTTCTACCTGAAGTCTCTAGAAATGTTTCGTGTTTTGCTTCTTCCTAGCTTCTGGTGGTTGCTGGCAATCCTTGGTAGACATATCATTCCAATCTCTGTCTCCATGGACACATGGCATTCTCCATGTGTGTTCATATGGTTTCTCTGTGGCTTTTTCTTATAATGACATCAGTAATTGGTTTCAGGGCCCACCCTAAACCAGCATGAGCTCATCTTAAGACTCTATTTTCAAATTAGGTCACATTTACAGGTACTAGAAGTTATAATAGGATTTTGGCAAGTATCTCCTTGGGAGACACAACTTAAACAAAAACTTACCATTTCTCTACAATACATAGTATATAAATAGAGGAAAAAAATGAGTTTTGTATTAATGAAAAGTAAATGTATATATATCACTATACTAAACATTAATTAGCCATAGTGAATTTAAGACAGATATTATGGTTTAATCTATCATTTGGGGAGTATAGTTTAATTAAACTATAATGATGGGAGATTTTATTCATTGATCATATTTAAAATATTTCAATGCAAATCATATGTAAATTAATAGAACTTGTTGCTTGATAGCTGGATTTTGCTAAAAAAAAATCACTCAACCTGTATATTACTAGAAATTGTTGATCAGCAATCTAAAATCACTATTAACAAGGCCTGGGATATTAGTAAATGCATCTACTAAACTCATTCTTATGTTAAAAAAAGCATGACTTAATGTGTTATCCACTCTCTATAAATATATTCCCCTGTCCTAAATCTGCTAATGATCTTCCTCACAGATCATCATTATAGACTCTTTTCCTCAAATATCTGGTAATTCTTGGTTGCTCTTGTGATAGTTTTTTTGGCTGTGCAGAAGCTTTTTAATTTGATCAGGTCCCATTTATTTATTTTAGTTGTTGTTGTGATTGCCTTCGGGGTCTTCTTCATAAATTCTGTGCCTAGGCCAATGTCTAGAACAGTATTTCCAACATCTTCCTCTACAATTCTAATAGTTTCACTCTGTAGGTTTAAATCTGTTACCCAGCGTGAGTTGATTTTTGTGAGAAGTGAAAGGTGTGGATCCTGCTTCAGTCTTCTACATGTGGCTATCCAGTTTTCCCAGCACCATTTATTGAATAAGGATTCTTTTTCCCAGTGTATGCTTTTGTCTGCTTTGTCAAAGATTAGATGGCTATATGAGGATGGTTTTATATCTGGGTTCTCAGTTCTGTTCCACTGGTCAATGGAACTATTTTTGTGCCAGTACCAAGCTGATTTTAATATTACAGCTTTATAATAGAGTTTGAAGTCTGGTAAATTGATGCCTCCCGTTTTGTTTTTATTGCCTAGGATTGTTTTTGCTATGCGGGGTCTTCTCTGGTTCCATACAAAAAGTAAAATTAATTTTTCTACATCTGTGAAGAATGATGTTGGTATTTTAATAGGGATTGCATTGAATCTGTAGATCACTTTGGGTAGTATAGACATTTTAACAATGTTGCTTCTGTCGACCCATGAGCATGGTATGATTCTCCACCTGTTTACATCCTCTGCTATTTCCTTCCTCACTGTTTCATAGTTCTCCCTGTTGAGGTCTTTTACCTCTTTAGTTAAATATATTCCTAGATATTTTATTTTTTTTGTTGCTATGGCAAAGGGCATCGAGTCTTTGATTCAGTTCTCAGTTTGACTGTTGTTGGCATATAGGAATGCTACTGATTTCTGTACATTGATTTTGTAACCTGAGACTTGAACCTTATGCTGAATGGTTGTTGCATTAAGAAGGAAATCAATATGGCAATTAAAAGATTCTTTCAACTAAATAATAAAGGAAACACAAGTTATCAAAATCTGTGGGACACAGCTAAAGCAGTCCTGAAAGGAAAATTTATATCCATAAATGCCTACATTGAAAAGACAGAAAGATCACAAATAAACAATCTAATGAATCATCTGAAAGAACTGGAAAAGGATGAGCACACAGACCCCAAACCCAGCAGAGGAAAAGAAATAACAACGATCGGAGCAGAACTAAATGAAATTGATAATGAAAAAATATAAAGAAGATTGATAGAACAAAAAGTTGGTTCTTTGAAAAAATAAACAATATAGACATGCCTCTGGCTAGATTAATGAGAAGCTGAAAAGAAAGGACTCTGATAAGCTCCATCAAGAGTGAATAAGTAGAAATTAAAACTGATGCCACAGAAATAAAAAATATCATCTACAAATACTGTAAAAACCTCTACGCACATAAACTGGAAAATGTGGAGGAAATGGACAAATTCTTAGAAACACACAGTCTCCCTGGGCTTAATCAGGAAGAAATAGAATTCCTGAACAGACCACTATCAAGTACCACAATTGAAGCAGCAATAAGGAACCTTCCTAAAAAGAAAAGTCCTGGACCAGATGGTTTCACACCCAAATTTTACCAGATCTACCAAGAAGAACTCGTGCGTATCCTGCAGAAATTATTCCAGAACATCGAGAAGGAAGGAATTCTTCGCAACACATTTTATGAAGCCAACAGTACCCTTATACCAAAACCAGGAAAGGATGCAACAAAAAAAGAAAACTGCAGACCAACATCCCTTATGAATATAGGTGCAAAAATTCTCAATGAAATCCTAGCAAACTGAACTGAGGTGCTTATCAAAAAAATAATCCATCATGACCAAGTGGGCTTCATCCCAGAGATGCAGGGATGGTTCAACCTATGCAAATTTATAAATGTAATTCACCATATAAATAGAAGCAAAAACAAAGACCATATGATCCTCTCAATAGATGCAGAAAAAGCATTCGACAAAATTGATTACTTTACAGTGTGTTATTAAAATAAATTCAAAATTTTTTGAAATAATGAGAAAACACTTTTATAAATTCTTTCAATCCATAAACACCAGCAATATAAGACAGAGTTCCTCATTTACTTATCATAATTCCTAGAATAGCATCAAAGAAATTTATTTAAGTTATATTCTTTACTTAGTAGATTTAAACTTGTACAATTAAAGTTTTTTTTTCCTCTAGAGCATCTAATAGAAACTATGTCTACTTTGTGCATTTTTACAGAAAAATCTGTTTTTCCCTCTCGTGAGTTTATTGTAAAAATTGCAAAGATTAACTTAAAGCATTAATAGAGAAACATATTTCTTGATTGATGGCATTTATATGTATAACATATCCATTTATCTCAGAATTGTTCTCACATTTGTAATTTTCTGCAAGTAATACTGTATATTTACCTGTTAAAAATTTTGTAATTTATAGAATTTAATCAATAAACTCAAATGAATTTGTTTTACATTTAAATATTTATAGACCAAAATAGAAAATGAACTAGAAAAGGAAATATCAAAAATATTTCAAGTGGTATGAATTATTTAAATGAATATTAAAAACACTCTAATAACAGAGGAAATATAGGATTAATAAATTATCTTGTTCAGAATCCATTTATCTAGTAAACAACAAATTACTTTAAATGAGTTCCTTAAAAAAAAGAAGTCTATTATAAAACTGAAAATGGTATATAAATGTCAAGTTCTATCTTTCACACAGGTTTTTCTTAATCTCTTACTGTGACAACTTCCTACATTGTTGAATTGTTTTCAGAAAGAAAAAGAAGAAAAGCTTCATCAAAATGCTTCACTGCTAATTAGAATTTGTTTCTATTTAAACAGAATAGAAACTTTTTGTATACCATTTTCAGATACGATTTTTAATGATATCTTTGTTTCTTCTTTTGTAAGAACAGCTTTTTGTTTTTCTATCACAGCATGTTTACCAATAGGGGAAAAAGTTTACTTTCGCTTGTCATGAAAAATATTTCTTGCACTTAATTCATTAGAAATTCTTCTTTGCAAAGATCACCTTTTCTCTTTTATGTAGAGTAGGTTGTTAAATTTATTTCCTGTGCAAGCTAATGTGAACTATACTATAATTTGCTTTTTTTTGCTGCTCAGAAAGTAATATTTTGTTAATTATTAAATCAATATAGTTTTATGGCACAAATATATTTCCACTTTGGCTACTTGTCTTTTATCCTTTTAGACTTTAATGCCTTTTAAATTTTACCACTGTATATTTGGTACCTAGAACTATGCTTGCCACATTCTAGGTGCTCAATAAATACTTGTCGAATTTATATAGCATGTTGAAAAGTAGAAAGTTTTATGCACTTTTCATTGAAATTCCTTCCAGATCCTAACCTCCTAACCTCCTAGATAATTGGGTTGTTGGAGGGTGGGGGGAGAACAAGAGGAGGGGAGAGAAAAAATTTCATGTATGAGGCTTTAATTGTGGTAGAATTGGTATTCAAATGGTAGGCTTAGCCAACAGTAGGACTATTGTTTTGAAGAAAGGGTAAGTTGAACTTAAATGTCCTGGTTAATTAACAGTAGCACATGTCCTTTTAAGAGTAAGAGGAGAAAAGGGGAAGGCATATTATTGGAAATACCTGAGCCTTTGAACAAGAGATTGTATTAAGTTTCTGTATTGTCCTTGATGTGACTCCTCTTCCCCGTTTTCCTTTAATCTTTATTAGAGGATCTGAGGATACTTTAAAAATTGAATCTTGCTTAAAAGTGAATACAAAGCGAGAACATTGGATACTCAAGGAGAAAAAAACAATCATATCTTAGTTATATTTGTTTTAATAATTTAATAGCTCATAAATTGAATAGCTAATAAGATTTAATATCATTTAAAAATAGAACGAGTTTAAATAATATATATTTGCAATAAACCAATAATGATGTGGCTCAGAAAGGTGCATAGCAATAATCAAAGGATCATTTGTCAAAGTACTATTCATCATAACAGAATGCAACATTTGCGGCTGTTACTTTTTAAATGTATCGATAGATTCATATTTATTTTATTAGAGTAGCTTTATGTTTAAGAACAAATTAGTGAAAAGTACAAAATTCCCATATACCACAGGTTTATAATAGTAAGAAATGAACTATATAAGTTCTAAATACACTAAAATTATATTTATGTTTCAGCCCCACTGATTGGATCTCCTTAAGTCATATCTTAGCTAGGCAGCGACTTTTGAAATTGTTTTTGCCTATATGTTCTTTGTCACTACAACCTGGTTAAACTGTACTCCCTTAACTACTATTTGTATATATTAGCATAGTAAGCTTCAGATTTAAAAGTGCAATAATTCTCTATTTCTTCAGAATAAAGGTTAATGTTCAGACATTTCAAACTATCTGAAATTTAGATACTATCAATCTCTTCACATGTAAGACATTGATTTCTTATATACATATATATTATTTTCTAGCAGTTAAGTGCTTGAATACTATGGATAAATGGATTGAGTTTGAATCTATATTTACCTACTAGACTTGTTCAGGCAAGATTTTTACACTATACTGGTGTCAATTTCTTCCTACATAGAATGAAATTAATGATATACATATATGTATTCTTCTAAGCAGATCAACCTGAACAATGATTTTATGCTAATAATTTCATATATTATCCATGTGTAGTTTCATGCTGAAAATATAATTGTTCTTATTTAGGTAGTGAAATTAACAATTTCCTTTGACCACTGGAAATTGTGTTAATGTAATGCTGACTGAATTTGCATAAGATATTTGAATTCCAGCAATAATGTATAGTTTTAGACAAACATATATTTCCTCCTCTACTAAATTTGTCAACACAGCCTTAAAATAAAATAAAATAAAATATAAAGAACTGCTAGGTATTAAGTAGAAGTGAATTGTTGACAGATAGGAAGTCTTTGTAGAGAAAGCCGTTTTAAAAGAAGATTCCTTAAGAAAATGAATAAAAATCATTCTTATAGTAATAGATTAATTCATTCTCCTTCAATTCTGTTTTGACATCCTAGAGGCATTCTTTTGCAAAGATTACGATTGTGTTTTTAAGTCCTAAGGATATATTAACAGAAGATAAAGAAATATAGCATGATACTTTGTAAATAATGTAGCAAATAATACTCATTCTATATATGCTAGAGACCATAGAAATATAGGGCATAATTCGAAACTTTATGGCCAGAGAAAGGCAGCTCTATCTTATACCTTGCATGATTTTAGGCTACATATTCAAGAGTTGTCACGTCAGATCATTCATATATCACAAATATTCTAATATGTCTAAAATTAAACCTTAAAATTTAAATACTGTTGGAAGGGCCTTTCTAGAAGTGTTATAGATTTTTATTAACATATTTATATATACAATATCCTAAAACAATGTTTAAAGCTATCTGTCTTAGGTTTAATTCTCAACATTTTGACTTCTTTCAAATGTGCTTCTCTTGCATTCACTACCACTCACTATTCTGCCGTTTGGCATTTCTGAGCTTGTTATTTCTTTTTACTTTTCTTCTTTTTACAAAGAAACCTTTACTTCACGGTTTATTGAGTGTATTTAATGGTTATGCAGTAATTTCCCACAGGGCTTAATTCTTTTCATAAGTTAAAGAAATGTGAGGGATTTGGCATTTACCTGATAGCAAGATTAAAAGCAACCTGGGAAAAATCACACAATTTTTAGTTCATTTTGTTTTCTCCTTGATGTATATACACAAAGATTCAATGAAAACTATGAATTCAGTAAACAACCCAAAAGAGAAGTGAGCTGAGAAGTTATTT